>QLPE01000102.1:0-10919 GCA_003314125.1 Hygrophorus russula | reverse complement strand
TTTTTTTTCTTTGATGAAACCTTCGATGGGCGGACATAATACCCCTCCCATATAAAAGTCTCCCGGTGTACAATGTGGAGATGGGTTGGGGTGCTTGTTGATATGCATCGACAACCTGACCTTGTGTTTTCTTTTTGTTCTTCTTCGACACACTTGAAACACATTGCTGATGCAGTCCTTGTAGTGTTTTTCTATCCAACTGTAGATTCTATGTCCATGTTAGAGAATTGGTAGTTGTGTATATAAGTGTATAGACAGTACCGATACCAAGAATACAGCATACAACAGCATATGATCCTAAGACTGGTCCTGAAAGAAGCATTGTGGAATTCCCACCTGCTTTCCAGTTCCTTGACATAATGACAGCGAAAACGCTATCGGTTATCGCTGCAGCGGTGCCTTTCTCTTGGAGCAGACGACGTAAGCCAAGCGGGCCAGAATATCACGATGACGACTCGGAGAATGAATGGGGACGCCGGCCATTGCTCCATCTTGACATATCTACCTCCCGGTCAGTTTCAGAACCTACACGATTGTATGGAACCACACAGTGCGCGGAAGGTTCAAGTCTGAAAAGCCCAGAAACACGGCGAGATAGTCTGCTAAACATAGTACCTGAGGAACATGGACCCATGGAATTCGACGAAGACGATCAAATTTCTGAAAGTAACGACGAGGAGGAAGCGCTTGAGTGTGAGTTGGAGGAACGAGGATTATACCGAGGTAAACGTATACTTCACCTACAGACTTGGTTCGGCGCGACAACTGATACGGTCTACAGGATCGTACTCACAGCTTCTTTGCTTGTACGCGCTCGTCCCGCTCTCGTCCCTGGTCGCCTTTATCCTTCTTGCCTCCCTACCAACTCTCTTCTACCCATCACATGTCCCTGATCCATATCCTCGTCATAAACTCTTTCCGTCTCCTCTGCCTGAGATCCTAACTTCGGTATCCTTATGGTCGCTGTCGCACCTCCTGCGCGTCCCGTCTTACAACTTGTTTTGTTTTCTTACATCTTCACCGACCCCCGCCATCATCCTGTCGACTATCTTCCACGTACTCCTCAATAACATCCTCCGCCTCACCGCTCTCCCCCTTCTCCTTCTCCACCACTACCTACCTACCTGTCGTGACCCTTCTTTCCATAGGGTATGGTGGATCGCCTTGGGATGGTCATTCGCCGAAGTTGTTGTGGCCGTCTCACAGGGGTACGAGCAAATCGCTTTGTATCGTGATGTTTTAGTACCGTTTGGAAGAGATGAGGAATTTCTGAGGGATTGGCCAAATGGCAGTCAGTGGAAGATATTCTTGAGTGAACGTATTGGACTTCAGGAACGGGAAGCCAGCAATGAAATTAGTGACGATGCCGGCATGCAGCAATTCCGCCTTGAAAATGCGATCAGGCTACAGGTCGACCACGATTTAGACCATCTCATGGCACTCAAAGGAAGAGAAGAAGTGGAGGGCGTGTATGGCATTCCTGTAATTGTACGTTCTGTCATCTTTCAACGCTCGTTGGCAAGGTTTAATTCAAGCACTTTTCAGAGTATTCCCGTCTTCATTTCTTGCCTCCAACGACTCGATTCCATAATTCTCTCCCTAGGACTGACTCTGTTATTATCAGCTGCTTACCTCCGTTCTCCCATTAGTTCACCCGAGCTCTACAGTAATGCGATATCCTTCACCTCATCGAACTGGTCATTCTATCTCACATTCGCTGTCATCGTGGTACTCCATCTGTTCCTCTCGTTCTTGCACACATCCTTGGTCTTGCCCAAAATAGGTGTGCATACAGCTGCGTATGCAGGATTGTTGGTTGGACTGGGTTGTTTTTTTGCTGGCTTGGGCATGTGGGAAGCGCTTTCGTAGTTCTTTGTAATGTTTTACCCTATTCATAACTCAGCGGACTGAAACCATGTCGAGAAAATGACTCGCAAATCACCCATGACCTGTCATTGAAACGGCTTGGGTGTGAACAGAAGGACTAAAATTGGATATGTAGAGCAGACACGCAGTCACGCAGAACCATAATCCCACTCCTCCATATACCGCACAACATCTTCGATACTTGGGCGGTCAGAAGCCCTTTCTTTCCAACAAGCTTGCATAAGATCCCACAGATGATCTGAGATTTCGGGCGTGTTGCAAGGTCGACTTGGTCTTTCACCATCGATGACCTTCATCATTACCGCGGCGTCAGTCAGTACGTCAGAGAACGGCCTGGATCTAGTATGAACCTAATATAGGTCAGCAACGGCGAGCGTATAAAATGCGAACGAATTAACCTCTATACAAACGCACGCAAATGCATATATATCGCTAGCAGGTGTTCGTTTGGTCGTTCCGAGTCCAAATTTCTCGGGAAATAGCAATTCCGGCGCCATCCACCTTTCGGCACCTCCACTGCACGAGGTAGTATGTGTACGTGCTGAGGTTTCTACAAACCCTACCAATCCAAAGTCTGCAATGCAGACCTTCTCTTCTCTATCGATAAGAACGTTTCTCTGGAGTAATCCAGTTTTAGCAAAAGATATTGTAAAATGACAGTGGACTTTACTGCATGTAGGTCACCGTGGACGACATTTTTGGAATGGAGATACCTGAGACCTAGTGCAACTTCGAGTAGCTAAAGGTTGACTGTGTATGTTCATCCGAGCAATATAATCAGCCGAAAGGACGTACGCATTTGTTGACATTGACGTTCGAAGGTCCACGGTTTTCTATGTACTTTAGTATCGTGCCATTCTCCATCCACGGCGACACCATCCCAATAAACAAGTTAAATGATTCCGAGTCGACTCCCAGAAAAGGTAAGATATGGGGATGTTGTAGGGTTTTCCATACGAGGGCCTCTCGAAAAAATTGCTGAGGATAGTCAGCATCTTCGTACTACATGAAAAACAACCAACCTACTCGTCGGATCTCTCGGTCGTGCTGGGTTTGTACAGATATTCGTAATCTTTTTAGCGCAACCATTTGTGGGGTGGAGTCCGGCCCTTGATATCTGGCTTGAAAGATATCCGCGAACCTGCCACCGCATCGAGCGTGCTTCTCCAGGCAGATGACGTCCCTGATGACAAAACCGGACGGCAACTTCTCGGAAGCCACGGACAATTTGATAAGAAAACGATGAAAGTCAACGCGGCAACGTTTGTTGATGCTGGTTTCCCAGATGTCGCGGTCCAGGAACTGTCATCACATTACCAGCCAGTCAACAAGCCAAAGAGCCAGGTGGTAACTAGACCAACATTCTGAATCAGAGTCATGAACCCGCCGGCGTCATCCCCCCTTAAACGTAGCACAGCTTCTTTCTCCTCCTTCGAATCTAAAATGCCTTTGACCAGAGTGAAAATGTCCTTGTCGTCCTCACCCAGCGCATCACGCGTTTTTCGCATACAATTGCTGAGTCTTAGACCTTTTACAATCTGCCAAGACGACGTTAATATGCATTACTGCATAATGGTGGGAAATAGACTCACGGTTAGAAACTGGACACGAAATTTATGACTGTGCACAAGGACTGCGATCCTGTCCGACGTGTTAATGCTATCGACAAGTTCTTGCAAATTGGCGTAGTCATCTGGCGACATGTTTTCCCTGATTAATGAAACTAGATTCTTGGTTTGATTGGCAGATGAGTTGTATACATTGACGTCGGAGATCACGAGAATAGCCAACCTTATAGATCTGGGGTTGAGCCGGAGAGAGAGGGATCAACTCGACATGACTAGGTGATGAAGCCACAGATCGGTTGGGGCCTTGATACAGATATCAACATGTACTTTAGTAGGCACTCTCAGAGTCCGGACGAGATACGTACTCGAGGAAGAAACCGGGTCCATTCCGTCAATGTGAGATTGCTCGCCAGCAGGCTGCTCAACACATTGATCACATTTTCTTAATATACAGTTACAATACGGATTACGAACCAATTCTCCCGAAAGTGAGTTTTCGAAGCGGTCAGAAGCCTGGTGCTCAAGGGGCGGCGAGTCTAGTCTGAGGGACCCAAGTCCATCTAACAACAGTTGTTCTGGAGAGTCAGAACTCAGGCCAGTTTCAGACGTATCAGGCGCCAACAGATCGTAAAAAGCAGAAATCTGTTAGTTGCGATTTTAAATTGACATACTAGAATGCAGGCCACAGTTGCTTACTCGCTCTGGCAAACCACGGTCTTCGGTTGGGTCACCAGGCAAACCTCCAACATATACCGGTTCTAAATTATCGGTGTTCTCTGACCCGGCGGATGACGGCTGAGTGAGGGATCCGAATCGGAAATTTACAGGACTAAAATATCGAAGTAGACTCACATAGGTTGACGGCTGAACGAGCGATTCGAATTAGATACACCAGAGCACGTAGTAGTAAAAACAGAGCTCACCACGATGTAGGTGTTGTATGAGTAGTATAATGGCGATTGTCGATTGCCACGGCGTCGACTCAAATGGTGGACCGCCGATCGATGCTACCAGCACAAAAAAAGTGGGTGTGGTCCGAATGACGCACGATGGAAGTGTTTTTACCTGATGATAAGCATGATCATTTACAAAACCGCGGTTACAGTCATAACAAGTGGGGTGGGATGCCGAGTCACGGTAGTGATCTTGAAGGGCATCTCGTGAGACAAAAGTTCGAGCACATCCGTAACATTCCTCGAGTCTGTGAGACACTTGCAGATGCTAATTAAAGCGGCAGATCAGACATGGTACTGGCATTGGCTACAACCGGACTTCACCTGATCATATGCTTCATTATCTACAAAGGCGTCGCCGCAGTGCCGACAGGTAGGGTGCTTTGATGAGTCCCGATAATGGGCCTGCAACTCAATCTGCGAGTTAAAAGTTCGATTACATATGCAGCATTTCTGGTGCTTGCTTGCTGTATGCTATATAAATCCTAAGTCTTTCACAGAACACCGCGATGCATAGACGACATGGTTTCACCATGTTGTACCCATTCTCGCTCGAGAACGACTTATCACAAAATCTGCAATGCGGATGAAATTTGCTTGAATCCTGTATATGTTGTTGAAGTGCCTCCCGGGTTCCGAAGTATACATTGCATTCATTGCAGTAGGTCATTTTTGCGTGGAGTTAGTGTGTGCGCAGCAAGGCAGGCTTCTTGTATGATAGGCGCTCATGGGCACCATCGGCGGCTGTACTGCGCGCGTAGTAATACATTGTCAGTGGGTGGATGATACACGCGGACCAAGATGTATGGATATAACTAAGGTAGTTCTAATGAAGATTTTAACTTGAATATGATGAGCGTACCAACAACTCACAACTCAAGTCCCGAAGAACCAGAGTTCAGTATAATCTCATAGATCTGTGTCAAAGCCCTGGTGGTGCCACTTCCGTGGACGGGGATTGTGTTGTGGAACTGGTGTAGTACGAGCTTGTGCTATCGCTGTTGCTCATTGGGACACCTAGGCCAGCACCAGGCAGCTCCTCAACCTCATGTTGTTGTTTGGCATATTCGACGTCATAGCTATTGCTCCGGCTCTGCGACTGGGTGGACTCGGATATCGTGTTCGAACGGGCAAACGACCAGGTTGGGGATGAGCCACCTATGGAGGGGCTTGCCAATTCGCGTGAACCCATACTCTCGATGGTGGACATGCGGTGGATAATCCCACCTAAAACCTGTATACGATCGGGAGATGTTCTGACGGACGTGGGATATCCGAGATATGGATCGAAGGAATCGTCTGACCCGCTCGAGTTAGATACAGACGAGTACTCAGACTGCGCAAATTCCAAGCCTTCGTCTGTTTCCTGCGTTATTTGATTGACCAAGGATTTAAAGCGGTCAACAAAGTTATGCAAGTCATGGTCCGGACTCTCTTGGGTTTCGTTTCGGGAAGAGATCTCGGCTGCTGGTGGCTGGTTGATTCCAGTGTTCGCGATCTCTCCGCGGTCCCCGTCGGAGGAATTTGTTATGATCGAAAGTCTGGCTCCTTGCCTGGAACTATGGGCCAAAGGGGGTGGTGGTGATATTTCACGCGAAACAGATGCGAGAGAGACCTGTGCGGTTGAGTTGGCTGTCATCATGTCACAGTCGCTCGGGCCATAGATAGAATCCGATGGTCGATGAGGGCGACAACATGAAGATGGCCGATGAAGGTTGTGATAGGCTCTAAATACAACGAGATAGAAAATCTGAAACAACGGTCTGGTCAAGACACATGGCATCGAAAAGCGAACAGAGTGACTACTTACAATAATAATAAAGGAAAGGAGGACACGAACAATTGCTAATGCCAGCCACACGTCCCAGGGGTGATTAATAGATGGACGACAGTTGGGATTTGGTGCTGTCCACACGACGTCGATGCTAATATCGCATCGATCTTGCAGGCGTAATTCCCTATCGGAAGAGCTTCTCCATGCAAACGTCAATGCAAAGCTGACAAGGACGGGGACAAGTAAGAAAAACAATGAAGAACATTGTAACACAGCCTGCATGGCGAGAATGAGCCGAATGGGCACATTATGGAGCAAAAGATATGGCCGGAAGAGCGAAATGAGTGCCGAAGTCAAAAGCAAGGCTAGTGAAACTGTAGCGCTAGTTCCCAGAGCCAATGATGCCACTTGACCATCCTTGGAGGAATATGTCATGAAAGCCAAGAAGTATTTGACAATGTTGTAAATTGCCCAAGCGCCTAATCCATTATCAGTGTTGAATTTGGAATATATGTTTGACACAAATACACACCGAATAACACTTCTAAGACTCCTTTAGTTACTTTTAGCCGTCTAAGCCGTCTCTTCACCTTCTTCACCTGGAGGCCTTTCCTCTCTTCGGCCGACCTCTTGTCACCCTCTAAACTCAGCCCAACGGTCCGACCACGTTCTGGACCATCAGGATGGGCGGGCTGCCTCGATAGCAAGTCTCGATAGGCTAGAGATTCTGATGTGCTGGAGTCTAGCAATGGCTCAGTTGGATGAGAGTGGGCGGCAGAGATGCTTGAACGAAGAGTGCCTGTGGACAGATTAGACATATTTCGTACGTGGGGAGGATGTCTAGCGTCAGGGTTATTGAATACTGCATTGTGTAGGTACAGTGCAGCCATGGGTGCTGGGCATGCAGAAAGTACGGGCGCGCAGTTTGTACCAGGTGCAGGGGCCCGTAACTAACCCAATGAAGTATTCACTGGCACTCGATATATATTACTGTTCATATTACTGTGCATGTTACCTAGGAGGTCGCTATGACCTGCCTGTTTCACCGGTACGCTCGACTCGGAGTACCGTCGTCTGCCTTTTTCTATTTTTTGTCGTCGACGATTCGTGCCTCGGCAACTTCTTTGTGCCACTCAAATATTTAACTGACCTCCGGTGGTTAACCTTCCTGAACTACCTTAAAATTGATACCTGGACTTAGCCAAGGGACGGCTGGGCCGGTGCAACCGAGTCACAATGTACTGTCACACAAAACAATTGAGCGCACAGACGCCAAACACTTTTCAAAGAATACAAGTACTTGGCATTATAGGTTGTGCCAGTGCAACACAAGTACAGTATGGGATGGACGTTCCTCAGGTATGAAGTCACATGACCTGAAGTGGGTGCCAAGAAATTCTTTTTTTTCAGAACTTCAGAACATGTAAATTGTCAATGTCCGAAGAGCAAAGCCTGACTGCGTGGGTTAATGAACTCACGACTCAGGGACGTCTAAAGGAACCTTTTATGTTGTTCGGTAGTAATTATTTGAAATTGAAAATACTTACAATTGGGAAGTAAGAAACTCTATCTTAGTCCCGATCCATTATCCTTTTTTCAACGGAACCTTCACGGAAACTAATACGATACTCATGTGTGTGAAATTACAACTATTCGACATTTCGGACATCTCCAGTTATTGACTTGACATTGTGGGCGCGCTCATTTCACTAGAGCGTAATTATCGGCTTAGACTTGTGTATGTAAAAGTGTTACATTAAATTACTCAGAGGGGCCCGGGGTGAATTCCCTCCCTCCTCTTTCAGTAATCAGTCGGCTCAAAAGTGGGGCCAGTTAAAACCATTGCAATGTTACTTTAAGATATCGCTCTAGCGTTACAGGCCAGCCCTTGGCCAGCAGAGAGTGCGGAGTATATTATTAATAATTCGTCCGACATGATGGTGAAGGAGATAATGACGGAACGTCAGAGCAGAGAATATTGTGTGTCGAACAAAGATGTTGAATCTTCGAAGCCACGGAAGTGGTCAATGAGTCTACTTTTGCGTGGAACTGGAGTTACCGGTAAGAAATAATTCAAACTTCAGGATGATCGTGACGTACACAGGACTATATTCGCACGGAACACCACGACGATTACAATTGCCGCAGGAAGGGCGGGTACCGTCACATTTGAGCTTTCGTCCTGGTAGCATCGTCAGGCCTCGAATTCCGAGTAGCAGATCGACAACCAAACGTCTACTTGCCCCTACAAAATTGACAGGCCATTGGGGTTCTTCTAGGTACCCTAGGGCCATCCGATTGCGACCGCTCATTGCTCTCCTGGTTGATCTGCGGAAGGTAAGGACATATAGAGATGCACGAAGCTGGGGAACTCACAGGTGGAGATGACATGTATAATAATGATCAACTGGAGAATAATATGCGGGGAGTGACTGGGGTTGTTGGGATGCGAAGTTCATGCTCATAGTACCATAGTTATATGGTGCTCGGCCGTCATATCGGAAAGCTTCGCGGCTGAGCAAGAGCGTATACGTATTTGAAAGCTATTTCGAGTCGCAGCTTTGGATAGCAAGCTGTAATCAAACGAAGATGAATATTAATGGCTTTATCGGGGAAAGGGGCACTTACATTTGCGGATTATGGTAGACGGAACAAGTACATGTATGTATAATAAGTTTACCGTCGTACACGTGTCGCCACAAACAGGTATAGTCCGAAAATTGAGGCGAAGAATAATCCCATCTGACTTGAAGTATTGATAATTCTAACGGTGATGTATCAGAGATGGGCGCAAGGGTCGCTGAGAGCTTTAAAGTTGAGTAACAGCCACTTCCGGTCGGAGTCGGTCTACAATTTGACTTGCGCAAGTAGTGAGCATCTCGGCAGGGCACACCTTCTGAACGTTGTCTAGCCGGAGCTGGAGCGCACGTGCACCGCCAGCTGCTAAAAATCCGGAGGCGTGTAGCAGCTGTTGCAGTGTAGCTTCGTCGTTGGTCCAGGCGCCATTACAGAGCGGTGGGGATGAGATCGACGGTAGCCTTCGGAATCACGTCTTGCTTGTCTTTCCAGGTTATTGCGGCGACGTACACACTCGTTCGGGACCATTCCAACGCGAACTTCTTTTCTGGATGGGACTTTTACGGAAGTTGGGACAACTTAACATCAGGTGGGTTTTTTCTTCGCCGGAGGTGTTCGATAGGAGGCGCTTACTCTGACGGCGTTCCGGTAATTTGACTATCAGGAGATGTGCAATACCTTACTCAAGCCGATGCCTCCGCCCAGAACCTGGCCTATGTGAACAACAAAGGAAATGCCATTGTAAAAGTGGATAATACCACTGATGTTATTTTCAACGACAAGCGGAATTCGATCAGAATAACGTCACAGGATACTTACTCGATCGGTAGTCTTTGGGTTATAGACGCTGTTCACATTCCTTATGGATGTTCTGTGCGTAGTCCTAAATTGACGGCTTTTACAAATTGTAGCCACACACTATTGAAGTCACACACTATTCACAGGTGTGGCCGGGTTTTTGGGCTACTGGTGCCCTCTGGCCGAATGATGGGGAAATTGATATTATCGAAGCAGTCAAGTGAGTGAGGTTATCGGGCGTCCACGCCCGACGCAAGTTTGACGGGTTCCTTGTGCTCTAGTCTCATGGATCACAACCAAATGGCGCTCCACACCACCCAAGGGTGCACGCAAGCTACTAATCCAGGTCAAACAGGGATTACTTCGGAGGCCGATTGCATGACCGATGCTGGCTGTGTGGTTGCCGAGACGAAACCTAATAGCTATGGCAGTGGGTTTGCGCAGGCATGACCGTCCTTTGCGGCTGTTCTCGCATATTTAACTTTGGATTCTGCAGGCGGGCGGAGGTGTATTCGCCGCTCAGTTTGACGTGTCAGGAATATTGTAAGATCAATGTTGCCTCGAGTATGTGGTTCTTACGACCGATCCTCGGGGCAGTATGTGGTTCTGGGGTGTATGTTACCCGTCCTTCACGCCTTGATGTGCAACTCATCGTCACACTATACAGCGGCCGAACATTCCCAATTCTATCAGCAATTCCACGTCGTCATCTTCTATTGATATCTCAGACTGGGGCTTGCCAACTGCATCTTATCCTGCTTCAGCTTGCAACATTAGCCAATTTTTTGGCCCTCAGCGACTAATTCTGGACATCACACTCTGTGGCATCTGGTATGACGTGAATCCAGCTTTCAAAGGAGCTTTATGAATAACGTACACTGTTCAGGGCAGGCCTTCCTGTAGTTTACAACGCGACGTGTAGTAACACTGGCGCGACTGGTCTCTGCGTGCGTACTGTCCATATATTAATTGTCGGACTCTTAGCTCACGCACGATTGATACCCCGTGTTTGTGTAACCATCTTACGCTATCGTCATCAAACTTATTCTTCTTGCAGTACAACGATAATGTTGTTGGTGCTGGTAGCCCCAAATACGACAACGCTTATTTTGAGATCTCGTTCATTAGAGCATATTCGATCGACACGGCGATATTGTCCCCGTCATCCTCCACTTCACCGTCTCCGGTATTATCAACCCCTTTGTCTCCGGCCTCATCGCCCTCGCAGTCTCTGCCGACAGCGGAGGGCTCTGCAGGCAGCACTACCCGTCCCCTGGCCCCGGCTCGTTCTAACGCGACATCCAGTGTGCGCATGAACTTCACATGCACAATTTTGGTGTATTTTTTGCCCATCTATATCAT
>QLPE01000943.1:0-10760 GCA_003314125.1 Hygrophorus russula | reverse complement strand
AGCAACTCGCGAATTGTGATGCTGTTCGACAATTCTGCGGCGAAGGTCTCTGTCATTAGGGACATAAATCTTGCCGCGAAAGGTAAGAAGGTCGTTTAGCATTGACCATTCCGCACTGTGGATTGTCCCGCGTTTGCGATCCTTTGCTAATTCACGAGCTGCTTTGGCCACAGGTTGCTCCAATTCGCCATTTTGCAGGGTGCGGCAGATGTCTGTGAGGATATCCTTCTCCTCCCCTTCGACATTTAGACCTGAAAGGGCATGAATGCAAAACAGTTCCGGGGTTAGCAGGATCTGGTTTTGGTTATCTTCGCGACCAGAGCCATGGTCTGCTCTGCGGGATAGGGTGTCTGGCTTGCCCATGGAGCGCCCAGGTCTGTGTTGGAGGGTGAAGTTGAAATGGGAGAGATACAGTGACCACCTAGCTTGCCTGCAATTGAGGTTTTGCGCAGTGCAAAAATATTTGAGGTTCTTGTGGTCTGTTAGTATCTCAATGGGGTGATGGGCTCCCTCAAGGTAGTGTTGCCATTCTTCGAGTGCGCGAATGATCGCCAGCATTTTGAGGTCGTGTATTTCATAATTTTGCTCAACCAGGGAGAGCAATTTTGAGAGGAAGGCAACTGGGTGGTATTTGTTATCCTTGAGTGAGAGCTGTGAGAGTACTGCACCTGTTGCAACCCCTGAGCCATCTGCTTCTAGGCAGTACGGTTGGTTGTGGTCCGGGAGAATGAGTACTGGTGCTGAGGTGACAATTCCTTTGAGTTTCGCAAAGGTGTCTTCTTCTTGGGTAGTCCAGGAGAATTGTGAATCCTTTTTCGTGAGGTCGAATAACAGGCGGGCATGGTGCAAAAAGTCTGCGATGAAGCGACTGTAGAAATTAGTGAAGCCTAGGAAGGACTGCACCTCTTTCTTGTTGCTTGGGGCAGGCCATTCTGCGACTCCAGCAATTTTGACTGGGTCCATCTCCACCTTGTCTTGCGAAATGATAACCCCAAGGTACTCGATGCAAGTTTGTTCAAATTTGCATTTCTCTGGGCATAGGTAGAGTTTGTGTTCACGCATTTGCTCCAGAACAGTTCGTGTGATGAGGCGATGTTCTTCCAGGGTGTCTGTGTAGATGAGGATGTCGTCTAGGTAGATAGAGACCACACCTTGGTGGGTAGTGAGATCCTGGAAGATCTCATTCATCATTGTCTGGAAGGTTGCAGGACTGTTGGTTAATCTGAAATACATTACGAGAGGTTCGAAGAGGCCGTGATTCGTACGAAACACTGCCTTCCATTTGTCACCTTCGCGGATTCGGACATTGTTGTATCCCCAGCGTATATCTAGTTTGGTGAAGTATTTTGTGCCTTTGAGTCAATGGATGAGGTCGTCAATAATGGGGAGGGGGTAGCAATTTTTTCGTGTGATTGCATTCAGTGCCCAGTAGTCTTGTATGAAATGAAGTTTGCCATCCTTCTTCTTGACAAAGAAGACTGGTGCGCCAATGGGGGACTTGGAAGGGCGGAAGCAACCTGTTGCGAGAGCTTCTTCGAGGAAAGCATCCATCTCCGCTTGCTCTTCCAAGGACATGGGGTAGACCTTTCTGAAGCTGGGCTCTGGGTCTCAATCTAGCTCAATTGCATGGTCCCACTTTCTTCACTCTGGCAGGCTGTTGAACGAGCCTTTGTTGAAGATATCTTCGAATTCGTGGAGGTGGTTGGGGACTGTATCGCGAAAGGATTTTGCGTCTGAATTCTTTGCATGTGCTTCTGCTAACTGAGTTGAGACAGTGGAGGTGGCTCTGACGAAGTAGTTTGTATCCTGGGGGTAGATAGTGGCCGCAAAAATGCAATCCCCTTCTTCAATCTCTACATCCGAGTCATGATTGTCATCTGGGTGGAGTCCAAAGGAGTTGGGTTCAAATTGGAAGGAATTTTGCATACCAGGAGGGGTCTCTTCTTCATCATCTACATCTTTGATTAGGGCAGGCATTTCTCCCAGTCGGCATGCACGAATTCGGGCTGTTGCGATGCGTTCTAGTTTTTGCTCGTCTTGTAGTTTTGACTGGCAGGTGTTGCATTGTGGGGGGCAGCAGGTCATGCGAACCTCCTTGCGTGACCAGTCGATGTCCAGGTTATGCTGGCAAAGCCATGTGTATCCCAGGATTGTCGACTGCTTTCCAAGTTGGGTGACTGCAAAAGTCGCTCGCTCTGCATGTCCATCGAAGTGAAGTATGACATCTGCAATTTCGCGGATCATCCCAGCTTCATTTGCAGTGCCGTCGATGTTAAACACTGGGATGGGGCAGGTTAGTTGTCGCATAATGATGTTGTTAGTGCGAGCATAGCCTGAGTCAATGAACATCCCTGTGGCTCTGGAGTCTACTAGCGAGGCAGTTCACGTTCGGACTCCATTGTCTGTTGATTTGATTTCGATGTCTACTGTCAGCGAGTGTTCGCTAGGGGTGGTTGCGATGATGAATTTGTGTGGCAGGTGTTTTTCGGAGGTGGGCCTGCGAAGTTTGGGGTTTTTTGGAGGAGGGTTGGCTGGAGGGAGAGGACTTTGCACATCTTTCGCAGGAACTGATTCATATTCATTTTTGGGTAGATTATATACATGTAAGGGTGTGAATCTGTTGTGCGAAGACAGCAGGGGTGTGCTATTCACCTGCTGTTGGACTAAAAATTCTTGACCACTGTCTGTGAAGAATTTTTGTGGTCTTCTATTGCCACATCTTTGGATGCCAGTAGATTCTCCAGGAGGTTGTCTCTTTCCTCTGTGGTCATGTGGCAAATGTTGTAGCAAAGGGGGCATTCTTTTGCAATGTGTCCTGGCTTCCCGCAGCGGTAGCAGTTCTGTGGGGTTGGTTTTGCGCGGGAGGAGTCAATGTCCATCGGTATCCCTTGTGCCAGTGGTTGCGGGGGCTTCGGTGGGGCAGGGTTGGCTGTGAAAGCTTGTGAAAGAAAGTTTCATGAAGGGGGTACTGCAGGATGGTTTGTTGTTCGATGAGATGAGGTGGAGTGGAAGGCCTCATTGGCAAGGCGATTGCAGTCCAATCATCTCGCTGCCTCATACCAGTCGTCTGGTTTATTGTCTGCGGGTCTGTCCCTTCCTGCTTCTGCTACTTTGTCTTGGATGGATAGATTTAATCCTCGATGGAACTTTATGACAATGGCCAGTTCGTCTGTGTACCCTGCGATGTCGATGAGCGTTTCGAATTCATCTATGTATTCTTCGATGTTTCTTTGCCCTTGGAAGTATTTGTCAGATTCGAGTCACATCAGGGCATTTGTGGACTTGTTTTCTGGGCAGAAGTTGTTGATGAATATGTCGCAAAACATTGTGAAGGTGGTGAAACAGTCGTTCCCTGTTTTTATTTTGCATCGCAAGGTGCGGTCTGCGAATATGGCTGCTCGTCCTGTCTTCATGTAGGAGAGCATCCAGTGGATCTTTGTTTGGTCATCTGGGAAGTCTGAGTCGCAGATGGCCATGTATAGGTTGCACGAGTTCAAGAATGCCCTTCCTTTCACACGATCACCATTGAAATCATCTGGGGCACTTGGTTTCAGACACGAACATGTCTGTTCGGGTTTTGCTGGTGTGGGGGTGCAAGGGGCTTCTTGGGGAGGTGCTGGGGCTGGGAATTTGAGGTTGTTTAATTTTGCCAAAATTTGCTATAATGCTGTATTGGTTGCTTGGATCTGTTCGCTCTGCTTTGTCACCACAGACTCTAGTGCTGCGATTCTTTTCTGATCCATTGCAGATAGGGTCTCTGATGATGAGGGAGTGTGTGCGAAACTGTTTTCGGAGGAGGAGATAGGTGAGGCGGTGTCCGAACCACTGTGATATGCTAGGAATCGCAGAATTGTGCCTTTAACCGTACCTGGTACTCTCTAGAGAGGTTTTTCTGCTGTAAGGGTGACCTTAACAGCACTGCGAAATCCTTTGTGAAAATGTGAAGATGATTCGCAAGGCTGGTGAGGGAGATCCAAAATAAGTATATATAAAGAAAAGTGATAATACAAGAGGCTCTTACCTGGTGAGGGAGATCCAAAGAGAAAAACCTAAGGGATCTCCTCACCAGGTTGAGTATATATAGTAGTCAATCATAATGCGCTTAAGGGAACAATAGGTGGTGAGCTAATGTACTATGGACAATGGGGAGTGCCATAAAGGAGCGTGAGCGGGTGCGAAGGTATTGTGAAGTAGCTTGCAGTGCTGCGAAGGATTTCACAGTGATGGAAAAATCTTCGTGATGGGTTTCCCTGACACCGGTGGCATATAGGAATAGGACTTACCTCCAATTATCCATGATGATAAAAAACTACCAACCATTGCATTCATGGGTTACTACATGAAGGAACCTCGCGCACCTTAATTGAGTACAGGGAACTTACTATCAGACAATGGAAACAAAACCCTAGAGAGGGGGTACACTCTCAAATTCTTCAATCACAATTTCATCCACTTCCCCTTCCTTCCTACAACAATCATCCTAATCTCCAAATCCTCTTTCTCAACAAACTGCTCCCCAAGCCAAGGACCCCAATGTCATAAAACATTGATAAGCCCATGAAGAAACAACTATTCATGGCAGGGCCAAAGGAGCATGCTATAAATGTCAGCGATCTGGACTCTTCACGCGCAAATGCCAGAATGATGACCTGTGCACTATGACAAAAGAAGTAATGAAAGCCTCAGAGAGGGGGTACCTCTCAAATTATGCAAAAGGTCTTTGTCATGATGGACTCGCTTACATCCCATTCCACAACTCTTCCCTTGTTCATGGAAGAACAAGCCTTAAAGCGGGGGTTTTGTCATGGCATGACAGCCTTATCAGTTTCTTTCTCTTTATCCTTTCCTTTTCCTCATCTCATCTTATCTAATCGCCAACCATTCTTATCATCCTTATCTTATCATGGCAACTCTCTTCCTTTCATCACCTTTTCCTTATATACTCTAGGATGATCCCTGGACACTTCCAAACCCTACCCTTTCCTTATTTATACTCCATTCTATTCTTAGGAACCAAGGCAGTGGACTGCAGTCCATTTACCCCACACCTTGCCTCCACCGATCAGTGCTCAACCCTTACTGATCACCTTGTTCCTATTATAACTAGCACAGACTTCTAATCAGCTCTGCAGAACTTCTAGTAGCAACGACCCTACCACAACCCTGACATGACCCTTACACGACCTTACACTGCAACCCCTCAATGATTCCCTTAAGAGGAACCGCAGTTGATCATCGGTCACTGATCATGTCCTTGTCCATAGCCTTTCCCAAGACAAGACTATGACATCAATGTTCTTATCACCTTGCCAATAGTCTTATACCAGGTCACTCCTTTCTCTCTTCATATTTATTCACATCTTATATTATTAGTTTACCTTGCACTGGATGTGTCAGGGAACATCTGTTCACGTGTTCACCTTAGTCATACTAGCTTATGCACCTCCGATCCTCTTACTAGATTGGTAGTTAGTCAGCACTGACATATACTCTGATTCCCCCTTAGTCATATAGCGGCCCGTCGTCTACATAAGTCCCTCCTTATATTCTATATATAGCATAGCTACGACTTACTCATAGGGTCAGGTGACCAGTAGCACGGACCATGTACAGTAGTATAAAGTCGTGAGGTGAAGGACTGATGTCCCTCACCTCTATATAGTCATTTTCTCGGGTTTCTTCCTTAGTCCCTTCTAAGTTAGCTGTAGCACAGTAGTAGGGGTTCTCCTCTGGATCTCGACTTCATTGTAGTCTTCTAGTAAGAGCTAGCACTTGGTGTTATAGTAGTAGCTGTAAGGGGCTATTGCCCTTACAGGATGCATGTATCACCACATGACGTCCTGCCATTATCCTCGCTGTAGTAGCATGTACATCTTATACCTTATTTAGTAGCTAGACCCTGTACAGTAAAGTGTATATAATGTGACACTCTGAGTGACAGACTCTCTGGTCTGTTCTCTCAGGATTACCACCATAACCCCCCTGGTGTGCATACCTCAGACAACATGACTGGCGAACCACCCCACTTCCTCCTCTCATAGTCTCATTGGAAGTCTTGGTGGGCAGCACATGGTATGTGTGTTGCCCTGACACTTAGAGGTGTTCATATCACGTCACCTTGACAGAAGATCAAGCTCACCCTCCATCGCCCTAATCCCTACCGCTACCACATCTCAACTAGCAACCGTCCAGTCCATCACGGAGCTCGACACGCTACTTAGGCGCTCCTTCCATCTAGTCTCTTCCCGCGCTATCACACTCGCCAGTGGTTCCATTTGCATTGAGTCGCTATTTAGCTTCGGCCCGAATACCACTCCAGTATTTGCAATCACCTGTGTAGGATGGTACAATTATGAAGAACACGAGTTCAACACGTTTCACTACAAAATAACTCTTCTCCCATCAAACTCTGCAAATCTCTCTCCCATCCTACCCTCATCTGAACAAGACGCTCTGGACCAAGAGCTTGACCGCATTGCTTCAAACGAATACAACAAATACCTTTACAAACAATCAGAACAGGTTCACGCTCCCATTAGAGAAGAAGCAGAAAGAAGTGCAAGATATGGAAACTATAACGATGATTGAGTGCTCTTCGACTCTTTATGTCCATCGTTGACTTTGTCTCACCCGAAATCACAAATCTCATTGCCTCTGCTTTCCCCTCAAATTGACAACATCTAGTTGGTGAACACCATGTCACCATTATCCAAGAATACACAAAGTCCATCCACATTGCTGAACCCTTTCTTCACACATCCATCACCTATCACCATCGAAACCAGCGAAGGACATCCATCAAAGTTTCAGTTCAACTTATAGATGACAAGAACAAAATTCCCCCTGAACCCTTTTCACCACACACTTCACCACCCTCTTTGCTGTCTTACCACCCCACCTCACCGTCTCCAAACCACTTTGCATCCCCATCTGTTGATGATCTAAGGATGCTCTGAGTGCTGGAAACACCAACACTAAACAACCAAAGACTGGGTGCGAGTGATATGCAAAGGTCTGTCCAACGAGCCTAAGAGAGGTAAGGAATGATAAGCAAAATGAGTGTGAGAATGATAGGACGAGTGCAAATACGAGAGGATGAGTGCGAATATGAGAGGACTAGTGCAAATACGAGAGGACGAACACGAATACAATAGGATGAGGACAAGAGGATGAGAACAAGAGCAAGAGTGAGAGGACGAGAGGATGAGAATGAGAGCAAGAGCGAGAGGATGAGTGCAAAGATGAGGGTACGAGTGCAAAGACAAGGGTATGAGTGCAAAGAAACTTTGCAAGTAAGACTAAGGCAAGGCCAACTATAAAGTCTGTGAACTTGACATAGCTAGAATGAGGGAGGACTAGGGGTGACTTAAGATCTGAACTGGAGGGGAAAAGTAACTTGTATTCATCTAGAAAGTACAGCCTATTTATATAATGAAAACAAAAGGAGGCAATGTGGTAGTATAAAAGAAGTGGCATGTGGAAGGTGTGTGAATGGGCATTGTTCTAGTAATAATGAAAGGTGGAGATACAAAGAAAGAGAATGGACTTGTATGCAACAATTGGATAGAACTTGTGGTTAAACAGAGCTGTGTGAAGCTGCGAAGTGGCATGCAAAGTGTGAATGTTGCGAAGAATTCGATTTCGTAGTACTTGACTCCTTCGCAAGGGACCTGTGCTGTTTGGAAGTGGCAGAGTGAGTGATTCTGAGCTTGAACTAGTATGATGCATATCACTGTCCTTCACAAATCACCTGAATTGCTCATCACTGAATTACTCCCGGTCCCCACATCTCCTCCTCTGAGAACTCATAGTAGACTACACAGTTCTCCGTATCCCAGAACAAGACCCGAATGAAACTCTTCCACACATACTTCTGCGACTTTTGTCAATGCTGAAGAGTTCATAGACCAATACCTCGCAGGACCCACACCCAATCCCTTCCAAACTGTCAACCCCAGACACCTCTTTGACTCCCCCAACTCCTCCAACTCCCATAGAACCTCTATCTCTCCAAGATCTTGAGTGAATCCTAGCAATACAACGGGAAACAACTAGATTTTCAATCGAACACAACATGTCTCTGAATGACTCACTCGCCAACCTCCAGAATCAGATTACACAGCTGACGAATCAGCTAAATGAACTCAAAGCTCCAAAACCCAAAAAGGAGAATGAGAAGTCCTCCTGATGTCTTCATTGAGAAGGTCTCTAAGATGAAAGATTTCCTTAACCAACTCTTCATCTATTATCAATCCCAAGGCTCGGTCTTCAATGCCTATTGTCATGGCATGACTGCCTTATCTGTTTCTTTCTCTTTCTCTTTTCCTTTTCTTCATCATATCTTATCCAATTGCCAACCATTCACCACCTCTATCTTATCATGGCGATTCTCTTCCTTTTATCCCTTTTTCCTTATATACTCTAGGATGATCCCCGGACACTTCCGAATCCTACCCTTTCCTTATTTATACTCCATTCTATTCTTAGGAAACAAGGTAGTGGACCGCAGCCCATTTACCCCACATCCAGCCCCCACTGATCGACACTCAACCCTTACCGATCACCTTGTTCCTATTATGACTGGCACAGACTTCTAACTGGCTCTGCAGAACTTCTAGTGGCAATGACCCTACCACAACCCTGACATGACCCTTACATGACCTTACGCTGCAACGGCTTGAGAATGTCCTAACGTCAACATCCGGGAGATGACGATTGACGATCTGGAGGATATGATGGATGAACAACAGGTAGACAAGTGTAAGGGTGACCTTAGCAGCATTGTGAAGTCCTTTGTGAAAATGCAAAGATGGTTTGCAAGGCTAGTGAGGGAGATCCAAAGTAAGTATATATCAAGAAAAGTGATAATACAAGAGGCTCTTACCTGGTGAGGGAGATCCAAAGAGAAAAACCTAAGAGATCTCCTCACCAGGCTGAGTATATATACTAGTCTATCATAATGCGCTTAAGGGAACAATGGGTGGTGATCTAATGTACTATGGACAATGGGGAGTGTCGTAAAGGGACGTTAATGGGTGCGAATGTGTTGTGAAGTGGCGTGTGGTACTGCAAAGGATTTCGCAGTGATGGGAAGGTCTTCACGATGGGTTTCCCTGACATTTACCCCACCTTAAAGATATGCGGCGACTTGACGCAGGAGGAGTGCCACCAGGGAGAAATATCTGCGCGAGAGAATGGGATTTTTTCGAAGGTTAAGGAGCGGATGTAGTGAGGGGCACCTGGGTGTAGCCTGTAGAACTTCGTGACTTCTTTGGGTGCGAATACTTGCGAGTGGGGTTCCCAGCTGTTGTGTTCGATTCCATAGCCTTTCCATTTGATGAGGTACTGGAGTCTTCAATTGAAGATGCGGCTGTCCAAGATTTCTTCGACTACAAATTCCTCTTCACCATTGACGAGCTCTGGAGGCAGGGGAGGTGAGGTATGTCGACCTGGGATGGGGTGGGGCTAGTGAGAGTTTGATTACAGGGAACTGTCAGGGAAACCCATTGCGAACCCCTTTCAGACGCCGCGAAGTCCTTCGCACTGCCTCAGGACACTTCGCAGCACTTTCGCATACGTCTACGCCCCCTTACGACACCTCCCATTGTCCATAGTACATTAGCTCACCCTCCATTGTCCTCTTAAGCGCATTGTGACGGACTAGTATATATACTCTAACCTGGTGAGGAGATCCCTTAGGTTTTTCTCTTTGGATCTCCCTCACCAGGTAAGCCCCTTTGTACTACTACTTCTTGATTATATATTTATCTTTGGATCTCCCTCACCAGTCCTGCGAATCACTTTCGCACTTCAGCTAAGGTCTTCGCAGCGCTGTTAAGGTCGCCCTTACAGGAACACTGGGTGCAGGCATCGGAGCGAGACTGGTAGTTTGAGCTTGCATGCGCCGTGTCCCACTTTTGCCTTGATTGTGAACAGTCCCAGGCGTCGATGGCTGAGTTTTGCAGAGGGCCGAGTTGTGCGAATGTCGCTGGAGTCTAACCAGACCTTGTCTCCAGGTGCGAAATCAGGTGCGGGTTCTGTCAGGGAAACCCATCACGAAGACCTTCCCATCACTGTGAAATCCTTTGCAGTACCGCACGCCACTTTGCAATGTGTTCGCACCTATTAACGTCCCTTTACGACACTCCCCATTGTCCATAGTACATTAGATCACCACCTATTGTTCCCTTAAGCGCATTATGATAGACTAATATATATACTCAGCCTGGTGAGGAGATCCCTTAGGTTTTTCTCTTTGGATCTCCCTCACCAGGTAAGAGCCTCTTGTATTATCACCTTTTTTGATATATATTTACTTTGGATCTCTCTCACCAGCCTTGAGAACCATCTTCGCATTTTCGCAAAGGACTTCGCAACACTGTTAAGGTCGCCCTTACAGGTTCTCTGTGACAGTCATAGTATAGTTTGTACTCTTGTTGTGCCTTCGCGAGTGCTGCCCTTGCTTCTTCTAGGCCCTTTGACATGTGATCTTTGAACTCATTTACGGATTCCAGGCACAAAGGTGGTTGACTGGGTTCGAAGCCCATTTGCGGGTCGCATCCTGTGTCTAGCATGAAGAGAGTCTGTTGTGTGGAGGAGTGGATGTGGTTGTTGTAGGCGAATTCGGCCATTAGTAAGAGTTTGTCCCAGTCATTCTGTCTTTTGTTGGTGAAGAGTTGAATGTACTACTCCAGTTCTTGGTTGACACGCTCAGTTTGTCCATCTGTTTGTGGGTGGTAGGCAGTTGACGTCGCGAGTTT
>QLPE01000939.1:17355-37603 GCA_003314125.1 Hygrophorus russula | reverse complement strand
GAGCTCCGAGATATTTTGTGCTGGACTGAGTAGTTCCTTAGTATTGAGGTCAGTGACCAAACGCTGCCGTTCTTTCGCGCTGACGAGGTTGATATCTCCTAGAATGTCATGAGGGTGATATACTAAAAATATCAAGGCTTCTGCAAAGTGGTCCAAGATTATGTTGACTTCAGCTTGAGAAATGGCTTCGCCCCTGTAGTTGATTTCAAGCGAGAAGCCGTTGGTGGAACGGGGTGATGCAACAATCCCCTAATTGTGGATCAGCAGCAGGGGCAGGGGCTGGGGGAATAAATTAACTCACAAAAGGAAAATCAATACTGCACGAAAAATGACTTAGTGACAAGATCTACGACTGAGTACAGAGGATGCGTACCCATCACGTGAACGACCTCGGGAGCTACAGAAGAGATCGTCCTTTGTGGAAGGATCCGTAATTGCTGTCTGCCCACCGAGGTTATTTGTAAAATTTAGAAGACTGTTGAAGAGACTAGACATGGGGATCCCTTCTGATAGAAGATCCGCCAATGTGATATGCTCGTGCTTGCTGATTTCAATTTGATCTAACTGTATGCGTCGCAATGTCTCAAGTACCGTGGCATCTAAGTTCAATTTGACACGACGAGCGACAGTGTTGATAGTAACGCCTATCAGAGAACCGATATCTTTGATAGGTGCATCTAGAAAAAGGGCGAGTCAGCGGTGGGAATGACAAATCTCTGAACATATATGCACTTCGGCCAGCAAGGACCTGTCCGAAAATGACATCTGTACAATTGCTGTGCGCCGCTAGCACAATCGACCATGCAGCAGTTACCAATGTTGATGCCATGATACCAAACTGCTTGGTAAGTGATCCGTGATCGACCTGGACCTCACGGGCTACGGTCTTGTCGGAAATAGCACGACGAGAACCTGCAAGACCCAGAAGGAAAGGTGTTGGAATAACGTTTTGAAGGTGCCTTCGCCAAAAGTCTAGGCCAGTAGTGCGATCGAGACGTTCAAGATATTTGATCATAGGTTTGAATGGACGTCGAGATGGAAGAGGACGACAAGCGTAAGTGTCTTCAATGTCAGACAAGTAACTGTGTATGGCCCAGTAGTCCGACAGGGCATGGTGCAGACTCCACACCAGAACTCGAGCATATCCGTCCAGTTCAAATATACACACTCGAGTAAGAAGTTCGCCGTTCTTGAATGGCTGAATGGCACGACCGTGTTGATATTCCCCTATGTGCAGGTCAAGCTCGGTTTCATCTGCGACAACGACAGTTGTCCATTCCATCTGTTTCGCACCAGGTCGTACCAGAACTTGAAGCCATCGAGCAGACACTGGTTCGAACGAGAAGAGTGTGCGAAGCATCATGCCGTTCGAATGGTTGACGAAGTTCTCGAATGCCTCTCTGAGCCTTGTGCTGTCAGTTCCACTGGGGAGGTTGTAGCTTATTGAGGAAACGTAGGCGCCATCAATGACGAGTCCTGCCACAAGGAAGCTTGTCTGGAGCGCCGTCGAAGGATACACATCGACGATATCACTGCAAACCTGTTAAAATAAGGAATCGATATAGAACGGGCACTAACTTCGCAGGCAGATCATGTTTTTCTAGTAGTTCCTCCTTTAGACGCTCTAGCCCTGCATCATCAAGAACTAGTAAGGCGAGATCATCTGGGATCATCTGGTCAAGACTCTTCGACGGCGTGTCATCGTCATCAAATTCATGGTTGAGCACAGTAGATTCGGCAATCTTTGCCATCGCACGAATCGTTGGGTTCCGAATAATGTCGGTCACAGAAAGTTCAATACCAGCTCCTCGTGCAGACCGAGCGAGATGAATCGCGGATACAGAATCTCCTCCAGCAGCGTAAAAATCGTCCTCAATACCCAATGAGCCTTCACTCAGTTGTAGTAATGACGCCCACAGTGACCTGATCCGTGCTTGTAACTCAGTTTGGGGGGCGCTTCGTAGATTAGTGGGGACTTGATCCCTGGGAAAGCCGTTGGACCAAAGTTCCGTCGTTCGAACATCCTTCTCGTGCGGGTGATAGTATGAACCAAGCAGGCGTTTAGTCTCCTCAGCGCTGAGCAGGCTGACATCACCGATAGAGTCGTGAGGGTGATGTGCTAAGAAACGTAAGGCCACTTCAAAGTCGTCCAAGATCGTATCAACTTCAGCTTGGGAGATCACTTCTCGGGTGTACTGCACTTCGAAAGAGTACCCATCAGTAGATGACGGTGAAATAGTAAGCGTCTGTAAATCTATGTGAGCATATAACTGTCGCAGAAGTGAACACAATGCGCGCACAAATGGGAAGTCCTGTCTAAAATGATAATCTCGTCAATTAGGGAACCATAAATGCACCAATTAAGTCGTACCCATCAAGGCTGCCAGGCCTACGATTCGACATCACGTGTCTCACAGCAGAGCTTGCCCCGTTCGCCAGCAATGCCTGGTTACTGGGAAGATTTATGAAATTGAGCAGACTTCTAAATAAACTAGAGACAGGTATTCCCTGTGACATGAGGTCTGCCAAAGATATGTGCTCGTGCTTGCTAATTTCAATTTGCTCTGATTGTATTTCTCGTAGCGTATTAAGTACGGAGGTCGCAGTGTTCAAGATCACTCGGCGAGCGACTGTGTTGATGCAAATGCCTCCCATGGATT
The DNA here is from genome assembly GCA_003314125.1 of Hygrophorus russula. Lineage (NCBI taxonomy): Eukaryota > Fungi > Basidiomycota > Agaricomycetes > Agaricales > Hygrophoraceae > Hygrophorus > Hygrophorus russula. Next base: position 34,943 of record QLPE01000939.1, on the reverse strand, counting down.
CAATGTCCCTGATAGGTGCATCTAGAAGTAGAATAAGTACGTTTCGTTTGTGTGAAAAAGGAGATACATACTTCTGCCTGCAACAACTTGCCCAAACACAACATCCAGAGTGCCCGCATGCGCCGCAAGCACAATGGACCACGCTGCTGTCACTAAAGATGATGCCATGATTCCGAAGTCTTGGGTTAGTGAGCTGTGGCCCGTGTGCACTTCACGATAAACAACAACGTCGACAATAGCACGAGGAATACGAGAGTGATCCTGAAGGAAAGACGTTGGTGTTGCATTGAGTAGATGGGTCCGCCAGAAGTTCAAACCGACAGTGCGATCAAGGCTATCGAGGTACTTGACCATCGGCTTGAATGAACGCCGCAATTGAAGTGGACGTCCCGCATACATGTCCCCAATGTCACACTCTAAATTATCCATAGCCCAGTGGTCTATTAATGCATGGTGTGTGCTCCAGGCGAGTGCACGGGGGACGCCGTCTAGTTCAAAGATGCACATGCGATTCAGCAGCTCTCCCTGTTCAAATTTCTGAGATCCGAGGCCCTCTTGATATTCGGCGATGGCCATATCCAGATCAGATTCACCAGCCACGACAATAGTCGTCCATGGCATTCTCCTCCGCCCAGGCCGCATCAAAACTTGTAGAAAACGATTCGCAATAGGGTCAAGGACAAAGACGGTTCGAAGCATCTCTCCGTTGGGATGATCAATAAAGTTCTCGATTGCCTGTTGGAACCTCATGCTATCGGTCCCGGCAGGAAGGTCATAAGCCTGTTTGACAGTGTAAGCACCATCGACTACAAGACCCGTCATAAGAAAGCTGGTCTGCAATGCCGTGCACGGGTATATGTCAAGGACGTCACTACAATAAACAAACATGAACACTAGTGCAATCATCCAAGTGGAGTTGACTGCACCTGGAAAGCAAACCATGTTTTGGCAGCAACTCGTCTCGAAGTGTGTCAAGTCCTTTTTGATCTATATCCATCAACGTGAGGTCGCTTGGCGACATCTGTTCGAGACCGACAGACGCAACCTCCTCGTCGAATATGTAGTCGACGATAGCGGATTCCGAAATGTGGGCCATGGAGCGAATAGTCGGATTTTGAATGATGTCTGTCGACAAAAGATGAATGCCTGCCCCTCGGGCGGCGCTGGCAAGCCGGATGGCAGAGATCGAATCCCCTCCCACTGAATAAAAATCGTCGTCAATACCCAACGAGCTTGGGCTTAGACGAAGTACTGCGGCCAATAGAGATCTGATTGTGACATGCAGCGTAGTTTGGGGTGCAGCAATGGGACGAGGAGCCTTAATGGCAACTTTCTCGTTGAACTCCTTCTCGCGGGAGACGAAGTAGGAACGGAGGGCGTTTCGATCAAGTTTTCCAGAAGTAGTGATGGGGAAACGATTGAGTGCGATGTAGGTAGCCGGTACCATATAGGCCGGAAGCTTTTGGGAAATAGTGTGCCTCAGAGATGCAAGCAATGGACCGACGCTGCCATCCCGAATGCTGACAATATCTGAGCTTTGTATATCTGACGGACACTGGATGAACGCGACAAGTGCTTCGCGCCCGATGTTGACCTTGATGACAGCCGCATTGATGACGGCCGTATTCGCGGCCTTGAGAACCTCCTCGATCTCACCAACTTCCACTCTTAGTCCACGTATTTTGATCTGGGTATCTCTGCGGCCAAGATAAATGATGGAGCCATCACCGGGCCTCACACGAACCAGATCACCCGTCGCATACATGGTCGATCCTGGATAGAACGGGTCGTTAACAAACGCCTTGGCAGTTTGCTCAGGGTTCTTGAGGTAACCGAGGGCTACTTGAGGACCACCAATGTACATTTCGCCAATACAAGCTAGAGGAACCGGTTCATGGCGCTCATCAAGAACATAAACACCGTTGAGACCAAATGGATGGCCGAGATCATCCAGTTCAGAGTTCCGAGTGTAGGGCTGTGCAGATAGTACACAAACGGTAGCCTCCGTTGGCCCGTAGCTAAGAATAAAAGGTATCAAGACGTGCTCCTAGATATCACGATCAACATACTTGTTCAATAGGTGTACTTCGTCGGCCCATGTCGACCGAACATCTGATGTCATTCGTTCCCCACCCACTGTCAAGACCTGTAACGATGGTACCTCATCCGGGCTAATCAAAGAGACCACTGTCGATGTACGTCATTCAGACTCGGTTTGGACTTGCAGCAACTACAACTCTACTTACCAGTCGGTGTTGTTTCAAGGAATGTGACATCAAGGTCACTGATAACGCCTCCAAGATTATTCAGCAATTGACCTTTTGGAGCGATGCAGAGTGTGCCCCCTGCACTCAAGGTTGCGCCCCAGTCCTACCCATACAGATCAGAAACCGGGTTGCAAAGTCGATTAGAAAAGTGACGTACCCAGACGCTGTAATCAAATGTGTAGTTTGAAAACTGGAGAACACGATCGTCACGAGGACCAAAAATCTCACGAGAGCCAAGAATGCTCTCGATAACACCCCCATGGCTTAACACAACGCCTGGAATAGGATATAAACATCAATTTGAAGATCAGAAAAGGCTGTTCTAGAACCTTTTGGAATCCCAGTGGAACCACTGGTAAAGATGACATAGCATATATCGCTACGGGTAACAAGACCCACGACTGGTCTACGAGAAAGTGAGAGCTCATGGACGTCCACCACGAGTGACGCGACGTTAACCCCTACCACAGCCTCGTCGAGCTGCTGTTGGAGATCTCTACTGGTTAAAACCATTTTGCTCTCAGCTAGGCTGAGAATAGTTCGTATACGCTCCGGAGGATGTTCAGGGTCCAACGGGACGAAAGCACCACCGGCTTTGTGTATGGCGAAAATCGATATAAACATTTCACAGGACTTGTCCATGTAGATACCGATCAAATCCCCAAACATGACGTCATTAGCGATGAGTGTTTGTGCTAGATTGTTAGCGAATGAGTCCATTTGATTGTAGGTGAGGAATTGTTCTTGTAGGAATTGTAACTGCGTTGAATCAATCTTAGTGGCAGTCGTTGCAAAGAGGGTACTTGACGTACCGCTATCCTCTGAGGCGTCTTACGAACCTGCTCTTCGATAAGTTCTATCACATTGTTTTCAGGACTCAACGAGGTCCCGGGAGGACGTATCGCATTCAACTCGACCATGATACGTTGCTTCTCCTCGGAACTAACCAGTTTGATGTCCCTAATAGGCACTGTCAGGTTTTGAAGTATGGACTCGAGTGCGGTGCCAAAATGGTCCAGAAAAATAGTCATCTCCGGTTCCAACATGCATGCTGAAACAAATCGAGCCTCGACCTCGATCTCTTCAAGGCCGATGGTTTTAACTAAGAAAGCAAAGTCGTGCTCGATATTAGGAGCTTGCTTGTCAATCGGGCAGACGTGAAGGACCGTCCGGAACAATGGCGCAATATTGGAGATAGTAATCTCCTGCAAGTTGACTTGCGCCGAGTGGCCTTCAATCTGCGCCAAATCATTTTGAAGTTCGTGGAGAAAATCAAGAGTCTTCTGGTCCCATTGGAGTGCCACGTTTTGAGGAAGGGTTATCATACAAGAATTTATCGTGTCTTCTACGCCGACCATGTTGACGCTTCCGAACGAAGAGAAAACATGTCAGATACGTACAACTGACGTGAGCTTAGTATGAACCACCTTTGTCCACAGTGAACGTAACCGAACACGACCTCTTCTGAAGAGCCCGAATGGGCACTCAGCACCAGCGCGTACGCGAGCGTCACCAGTGTTGAGAGTGTGATACCATTGTCACGAGAGAGGCTTTGATGGGCTACAGAGAAACGTCGAAGGATCGAAGAGTCAGGGGCGCCGGTGGAAGGGGAACGCAAAGGGAAAATGGTTGGTGTGACCGAAGCTAGGCGTTTCTGCCAGTACTCGATGGAATCGAACGTGTCAACCTCGGGAGCATGGCCATTTTGACCAGTCAAAACGACGGAGTTGTTCGCGCCAATATCTAACTGTTTTTCAGTCGATTTAGACGGGTCAAAAACGCACCTGTGGTTATTTTGCTGTGTCTGTTGGGGTAAAGAATTTAATTCTGTGTCTGTCATTGTAACAGGTAAGTCTCTGAAGAAACCTGGTGGATATGACCTATCACAACCTGTTATATACGAAAATATTACAAGCAGAAGCTCAGAATCTAGAATAAAATCACGTCAGTTACTTGGTATGGCATTAGCACATATTGCTGCTCGACATTAGTCAGGCTGCCAGGAATCAGGACTCCATCGTGAGAAATGGGTTGACCTCTGACACCTGGTCAAATCATATCGACAGTGGTTAACTTATAGCGGGGTCCGCAGGCCGTTAATTTTTCTTCTGTTCTCAAGATTCTCACACAAGAACCTTGGAAAAATTGAGCATCTTTACGTTGACCCGCAAATATACGCTGATGTGATTAGTTCAATAACCTCACTGGTACAAAGTCTCTGACGGACTTTTACTCGTACGCGTACTAGTAAACGGCCTCTTATACACACAAAGATAAACACAAAAAATAGCTGGTATTAATATTGTACAAGTCCTACCTCAGGCCATCGGTCAAGTATTTCAAGTTATCGCAACAACCCGATACTCTTCTTAATTATGGTCAGGTTTGTCCGGGAGATGCGAAAACCCGGAGGCCTAGGATAGTCTACAATACTCGAACGCTGAGTGTAGCGAGTGCCTTCAGGCATCTTACATTCTTTCAAAGACTTCCCGATGGCTGGCTCTATTGAATATTCTAATATAGGTCCTGGGGTCATCCAACTCTCCAGGAAGGCACTTGCGCCGAGAAGCTGTGCAACAAATAAACTATCATTGACTGAAGATAGGAATCTTGTTGTGATAAAGCTTCGCGGTACACAATTGGACATAATCCAGAATGGACTTATTAGGGAACTCGATGCCAGGTGTTGCAGCGACCGATTAACGCTAGGTCGAATCATCAAAACTGCCAACCTGCAGTGTCCAGGGGGGCCAGATTCTTATTATGAGCACGTGGAGACACGCAATGCTCCATATCCGATCCGGAACTTCCGACCTCTAGACGCCAATGAATAAATAATGGCCACCTTTTCATGTCGGTACCACATGTCCCTCGAGGCGATTGACTCGGATCAGTGAAAGCGGTCAACATGGTTCGCGCCGGTACGGTTCCTGAACTCATCCAAAATGTTTGGATACAAAAACACGACAACCCCGTGGTCCCTTCGGCTGTCATGTCTTCCCCTCCTTATCGTCCATGCCGTGACGACGTACATCTCCATCAACCTCCCCTACCCTTCACCCTTTTAAAGTAAATGGTGGCTGATGCAAGATAGATTGCAATGCATCCCGTGTGCCTAGTTGTGTGACGCGTTTTGTCATTGAGATGGGTTTATCCGAATTGGGTACTGAGTACCGAGTACTAACCACGCAAAATGTTTTGTCCCGCCTATGTCACGTTGAGAACTTGAGAATCCAGAGCAAACACCAGGGTTCCGGTGGCGTAGTTGGCGGGACGATTTTACGTTACACGACCCCATTCATCTTCAAAACGGACGGAGAAGTTTGCTAAAAGCGCCTCATTGTCGGATTCACCGGTAACCGCCACTAATCCGTTCGACCAACTTCGCGACAAATGCATGTACGTCGCAATTAGATACTACTCACTGGCAATCTCAGTTGAGGCCGGATCCGGCCGATTAAATAAAGATGCATCTTGAAATCAAGTAAAGCTCCTAGGCTAATTTTGAATGTGGACTCGGATTCAGCCTGAGTGATGATGTACAACGCAATCAGATATCTAGGCACTCACCGCTTTGCATGGCATGAGTCCAACGCCCCTAACTCGAGCCCTGAATTAGAGGAGCTGTAAGGCGCACGAGACTAATTGATCGTGATCTTGATCATTTATGCGATATTCGTTTAAACGTATGTCTTGCTGACTAACACCGCTTTGATTCCACTTCATTGTAGGACAGCAGGTCAAAACAAGTCAACTTGTAGTCAGTGAAGTTATCGGAACTGAAAAAAGATAAAGGGTATTTTGTACATACGCATGTTGCAAGCCTTTGGGTTATCCAACCCAGCGCGTAATTTAATTCATTGACAGCGAAAGGATCGATCATGAGTTAAGCTTGCTCTTCCGTAAACATCAGGTGCACCGCATCGGGACCGGCCTACAAGCATCTCCGCGACAAACGAGTCACACGACCGGAAACTTGACGTCAGTACAAGTAACGTTGTTCTCGAAAACGTCTGATTGTGGTCAGTGGTATTCTCGGATGGGTTTACATCATGCAGACTGACCTTGAGTAGATGCCATATCTTACGTTCTCGACAATATGATCTCTTGTGTTCCTGGTCTAACGCTATCGTGACCTGTACAAGAGGAATTGTCTGAAGACAGGATATCCTAGACTTGCACGGTTGCATACATTTGGGTGAGCTTTCCGGGGTCCTCAATTTCATACCGAATATCCAACAGAAGGCATAGGCGCCACGGACCGGTCCTCACCCCAGATTCTGCGGATTGGAAGCACTCTATCAATGCCATCGGAAAACTCATTCCAATTGTCTGTCTCCGGTCTCGTTTGCGCTCACGTACAGGAACTGAAAAAATTTGAAGTGCTGAAATTGGGTTTCCATCATGATCGGCAAAAGCCGATGATCGTAGGACTCCACGTAAAAGTCCGAGTCGGCGCTATAACCATGGCCAGGATTCTACCGCATTCAAGGTAAAACTATCCACCTTATGCAAGACCTTTCCGAGTCGAGCTTGGTTGTTGACACTACGAGCGTCCCATCCAGTTTTGCCGAGATAAGGCTAGTTGGCTTAGCGTTAGATCACGCACAAATATTTAACTGCTGCCACTAACTGGAATTCCGGTTCGTGCTAGGCCTCATTGGAAGGTACGGCACTCTTTGTATTGAAAGTGAATATGTCTCACATCCCCTTGTGTTAAACGCGGAGGACGCGGTCGGCAGTTTATGCACGCAGAAATTAACAAAATTCAAAAGACTATTATGAAGGATAACTAACTTTAATTTTATGACGGTCTCATGTTTAAGAACCTGAGAAAGATAACCTCTGGGAGGTGACAACTTGGGGTGAAATCCACATCCGAAGTGACGCTTAAATTCCGGCGTAGTTCAGGTTGATAGTCCGCCACAAGTTTCAAACACTTAATCACAAGCTCCAAAATTTAAAAGCCGTCGGATTGATACCTCCCCCTCTGGTTTTCTTCGCTAGGATGTTCATGGGACGAATGTCGCCATGGACGAACCCTGCTTGGTGGAGTGAGAGTAACTTGTATTCTCATTAGCGAAAGAGGCCTTGAACGGGGATATCCAAGTCTTCATAAGTGCCGTCGATAAAGTCTATGACAACCATATAATGCCCACCGGGAAACTTCTTGAAGCCTCTGAACTAGTCACGAATCCAAGAACAAAATATACTTCAAGCTTCAAGTTGAGGTGAGTTTATTTCGAAGTAAAGAAAACTATCACATCATATGCAAAGGAGCCGAGGAAAAGTTTGAATATGGACATCACCCCAAATAATTTTCTGAAGTCTCTAGTAGTAAGTGATATCTGATATCTGAACTGACCTTGAACTGCAGAAGCATCGAATTGTTAGTAGCTCGAGGCTTTTCGGTAGACTTCACAATCATTGGCTTAAAACTTGTTAGAGGTGAGCAAGCTTCAGTTTGGCTTCGCACTTGCTAGTAATTTTATAATAGTAGGATTTACGAAGTGAATAAGAAATATACTGACATGATTGTGAAGAGAGAGGTCACTACAAGCCCACGGCGAGGAGAAGGAACAAAGGCGACGTACGATGTCTCGGAAGCATTCCACAGTTTCCCCGTTGCATCGTAATCCTGTCCCGGCCGAATCAGAAAGGACGGAAGAAAAGGACATGTCGAACCTCTCGAGATGTGCTTCACTGTTTGTATAGCATTCAATACATTACCCGGAGACATAATGTCTTGTTGGCGTGAGGCCGCCAAGTATGCACCGATGCGCCCTGCGGTACATGTCGACTCCTCACGGACAACGCCTGTTTCCTTTGTCACGATTGGCTCTAAAGTGTCACGCAACGCGAGGCTCCTCAGGGCACCATTCTCGCGGTGGCGGTAAGTCATTTCCATTCGCAGAACTGGAATTCCCGCCAGAGTGGCGTCGAATTTGGCTTCACCCTGGCACTCAGGCTCCAGCCATCAGTTAGGTTCACCAACGACTTCTGCCGCCAAATTCGTTTATGAGAATGATGTTTGCCTTCCTTCTGAACTGGGAAGACTTTGACCATGTCGAGCCAACGCAGATTCGCCTTTTATGCGGCACACGCATCGCTGGGACGTGCACAGGCACCAAGTGTGACTTAAGCCGCATCAGGATGAATCGCGGTGAGCAGCCTGACACTGATAGATATCTACGCTCGTCATCGTTAGCGTCTTGGGAGTGTCTGCTAACGAATGGGCCTTCATGATAAAAAGGTTTCAATGGTCTGCCTACGGTCGTTGAGTTTTAATATGTTCTCACACCCTAAAGATGTTGTCCCGAAAAATTTATATTGACATGACTGATACGACCTTTTCTTCTGATAGAAAGTCTGATGAATATATCCACAGAAGGCCTGTTGTACACACAAACTTCCATGAAGTAGCTGATATGTCAAGTTTTCGCAACAACCCGATGTTGTCCTCCGAGTCTTCTTGTAGTTGATTATGGTCGTGTGACCACTCATCTTAGGGGGGCATAAACTTGGAAGTCTAGAATCACACATGGACCAACATATGTACATTGAGTGTGCTTACAGTAAAGCTTTCGGGCCGCTTCTTATGTTCTCTAATTTTTTTTTCCGCTGACAACTAATTTATCAGATATTCTAGTCGCTTTACGGTTTCTTCTTGTTCGGTTTTCGTCTTCATTTTTCGGTAGACCAAGAAGAGATCGAGCTAACGGCCAACTACATTCCCACCGGAGAGGCTGAGCGTTTGCAGAATCAGGGTAGTCCATTTGTACCCAATATATTAATAACGGGACAGTTCGGGGACTCACCCCGTATCCGATTCCACTGTCGAACGCTGTGTGCAAAACTGAAGAAGTGCGTCAAAGACTTCGAAGATATAGAACAGCTAGCAGATCGCGTAAGCATCCACTGATGATGAAAGTCGGCGTGTTAGTTCTTTCATTGCAGTAAAGGGGAGCGAAAGCGATCAGCAACAACCTTCCGACCTAGGGCAGCAACAGGAAATCGTGAAAGGACTCAATGCAAGCCGACGATTGTGCTGGGATCATTCTTATGTCGCGCTCCTTCCATCTATTTGTGATCGGAATGGTCATTTTTTGCACTAAATTCTTTCGACCACGCTGGTATTCTCTTCTCCCATGAGTATGATGACATGATTGAAAATATGGACATTCTCGTACGTGTTATACGTCGTCTGACTTGTGATATGTCACTTTTCGATTTGGGCCACGATCATTATGTTACACTAGTGGGTGACACCTATCATCAGGTTGGGTACCCCCGGCTCGAAGTTCGCATAGGGAGAATGATACTCAATATTGGATTATCAATGGTTTTCCATTTTGGGTATCAAATTCACTTCTTGGCCGTGGAACGTCGGTCTGGCAAGTTGCTATTGCAGGTGACAGCCTGACAGGAGACAACGAGCGATTCTTAAAGTTGCCTGGAGAGCCTGGATGCGCAAGCCCGGATCAGATATCTATACTCGAATCGAATCCTATGGAGGCCACCCTGGGATAGCAAAGTTCATTGATGGCGGAGACGTCAGATTATTCACTGGGGAGTATAATTAACATCAATGACCATTATGATCACTGTGTCCAAGACAATCCAGTACCCATCGAGTGATCATCAACCCAATGGGACGCGGATTATGGACATTTAAGTCTGAGTTGGAGTTAGATCGGTGTCTTCGTGCAGCACTGGGAGGTACGTGCAGTGCCTCTCGTTCACCCGTATGCTCCAATGAGATTATCCAGGATACAAGTTCTTGGTCAAACACGGGCCGCGTCGTGACAGCACTGTGGGCAATATATTATTTATATGGGATTCAGAGATGAACGGTGGGACCCCCCTTTAAAGGGATAAGAAAGATTTCTTGCTGAAATTGGCCTCCACCGAGATGCAGCACAGAACCGTCAGAATAAGCTCCACCTAGACAGTGTGGTGGTTTTATTCTTACTATGTGTTCCTCCGAGTCTATGCTTTTGAAACAGAATTCAAATCTGCTACGCGTTTTAAACCTAGTACACATAATTTATTACCTATGAGACCATGGAGATGATGCTCCAAGCGGCATTGGCATACAATTTCCAGGTATCTCAATCGATAAGGCGTTACAGCCCCGTTGAAATTATAAGGAATGAAAAGTTGTTTTCGAATAATTCCATAGCCATGGAGATGTGGAATCAAATTATAACGATGGACAGGCAATGAGGGCCTCGTTGCCGGTACACATTATGAGGCAGTGTGGATCGATCGATCGTGTGGAAAGCGGAAAGGCCTGGAAGGTGTAATAATGACTGAGACGCATGTAAGTAGCCCGTGGGGTGGTAAGGCCTGTAAGGAGTGAGATGCGTGCCGGCAGCTTGGGGGGGCAGCTCGAAGGCGTGAAGAAAAGTAGAAAGAGATGGCGCCAGATTTTCACGTGGTTGGAGTAATGTAGCGCCGATTACGTGTTTCTTCACTTTTCTCCCTGCCTTTGCCGAATCCTCAATGGTTATTTCTACCAAGTTTCGCAAGTGGCCCATTATTGTATGTTCATTGTGTCAATAGGCCAACCCATCGTGGCTTACAACTCCAGGAGTTAACCGGTAACCCTGGAGTTGTAGTAATTCGTTGACAAAAGGGTCCGGTTACGTGTAGTAAGTTCTGTCTTATTCAAACCGTAACATTAGGTGCATCCAAAAAGGATGACTTACAGTATCCCTGGCGACTAGAAATACGACGGTAATTTTCATTGAACGGTGAAAACCTTATAATGACTTACAGTATCACGCATAACACTGACCAAGTGTGGCGAGAGCCTTACGCTGAGCCATATCTTACCTTCTCGAAAATATAATCTCTTCTCGTGTTCCCAACGCTATCGTGATCTTCTGTACAAGAGGAACTGTCTGAAGACATATCCTATGGTCAACTACATTTGGTTGAGCTTTCTGGGGTCTTCGAATTCATACAGAATATCTACAGGAAAACACCTGCAGGCCATAGGCGACACGAATCGCTCCTCTTTTCATCCAAAATAGGTTCAAGTTGACCAGAAGCGCTCCATCAACGCTATCGTTAACGTTCATGCCAAGCCATCTGCGTGCATCGACATATCGTGCCTGGGCTAGGCTGGTCTGTGCCTTTGTCGTTACTCTCATTGCTTTGCCTGAATTGAGTATACATAATTTTATCAGATCGTCAAGGACGGCAAATTGAGCATCGAAGAGGTAGCGGCTCGACAATGGGCCCGCCTGTGTGATCTCGAGCCAGTGGGAGGGTAAGAACTGTTCATGAACAGCCGGGTATGTGCTTCAGTTCAGCATCATAACATTGAGCGCAAGTCTTTCTACCTTTCACCTGTGTTCGTCTCGCTGAATTTGTTCCTAAAGTCCCGTTCGTATAAATCCACCATTCGGTTCGATAATGTGGGCGTGTTATGTAATGGGCATCTAGTGATGTTTCGCATACACGTGAAAGGCGGATTACCCCTAATCGTGGATGCGTCTCGCACACCCTGGAGTTCCTTTTCCACATTCAATGCGAAGGACTAGACTCGTGGCCGTCCCTTTGTACTCGACTTGCAAGCCAATTCTCCGAAGAGTTGCGTAACCACTCAAGAGCAAAGGGCGCCAGTCTTTACACAAGTCCACGTAACCTCACGGTCACGCGTCACGAGTAGTTTTGCAATCGCACGCGTGGAACGGAGGTTCAGAGGCTGCTTTACCGTATCTATCAGATATCGGATTTCCTCAACAACGCCCAGTAAAAGTCAATTAAAATGATAACCTCTAGATCTCCTTTTTTATCGGGATATTCATAAGTCGAGAAAGTCCATGTGACGGCCATATAGTACCGGGACAACTGATGGTTCAACGTTCAACCCTGACTTCTGGCCTCGGCGGTTTCTATTGCTAGTATTCAATGGGACTGTCCACGCACCTGTCAAAACTCGGCGCTGGAACAGATGCTGTGCATTGTATGGACCTGATCCGACTGCGGTGGAAATTTTGTCGGCAAAAGCAGGAATTAGGGCCGCCCACCTTTTGATAACTTGTATCCCCAGTACACGTCGACATACCTTCCCCACCATGTCTAAACCAGCAATCTTCAATTACACGGTTCTAAGCATTTTTTCTTGTGCAAAGGACCGTTTACTGACTTTACTCCGACGATGCAGCACTATCCCGGTTTCTTTGTGCAAGACGGGACAACAGGAGGGGATATACCTGCTGTGAGTGACTCACGGATATTGTCCTTCTGATTTGTGATCACGAGATGGCTCACTCGAATCCCGTCTCGCTACGCCGTGGATATCTGAACCTCGAGTTGAAATCCTGCTACTGGATGGATGTGCGGTTACGTAGCTGCTCTGTCTATACTAGAGACAGTCATCACTGATCCTTGTCCAAATGAATGAATGAATCAGTTTACTTACATTTCCTAACATTTTGCTAGGCTCCTCCCAGTTTCGGTCTGTTGGACCAGAGTCCCGACCGGTGGTCTAAATTCTGGAAAAGTATTGCACAGCTTAATAACGACGGGAAAGCTCAGGGTTTTGAATACAAGGTATTTTTTGTGGGAAGACACGGTTTAGGCGTCCGTACGTCCCCAAACCCTAATTCTACTTGAAGTACAGTTATTGATATGGGATTCGTCAGACAATGTTGCCATGATCAAGTATCCTGGCGCGACGACTAAACCCTCGGATAAAGTCAGTCGTTCCTCTCAATAATGCTGTCTGGTCTGGCCGTGCTCATTCTTTCCTTGCCCTTAGGATTGGTATACGTAAGAACACGTTCTGAGTGTACTCGATCAGAACTAACATGCTCCTATGTTCCTAGGTATTGGTCCAACCGTCATACCGACGGTATCCTGACCTGGGGCCGTGAGTCACTCCCCCTATTCCCAACAAAGTGCCTTGAACCCACCCATACTTGTTGGTGTTTCTGATCCACAGCTGACCCCGTCCTCGCGTATGATGGTTACTGCGGCGCCGCCGCCGTCAATTCAGTATGGGTCAAAGAGTTGCAGGCGGGCATTGGCCTGCCGCAGACCATATACTGCAGCCCTCTCACACGAACCCTATGCACCCACACTCTCACGTTCAATGGGTTGGATGGTTATGATCCAAAGAACAACGTCGTTGTCGAGGTGAGAAGAACCTATCCAATGCAACGCTGATACTGATCACAACCGACTATATAGGACCTCCGCGAATGGTGTGGAACGCAGACTCCCGAGCTACGTCGATCCAAGACATACATTCAAGAAATGTTTCCCTCCTTTTCAATCGAGCCTGGCTTCTCGGAGGATGACCCGATATGGGACCCTGTCTTCCCGGAGACTGGTACCGACCTTCAGAACAGAATAATAACAGTTTTAAATGAGGTTTTCTCTCATCATGACGGGCCGTGTAAGCTCATATCCCTTGTGTGGATCTGATTAATTTTTGATGATGCGAAGTTGTTTCTCTCACGACACATGGCGCATTTTCCGATGGATTATGCCGCGTTATTGGACGCTCGGTTTATGGTCTGAAACCAGCAGGTATGTATTACTGTTTTTCTACTGATACCATGCTTTAACAAGAGTACTCCGCCAGGCGTTCTACCCATTGTGATTCGCAAATCAGCAGTTGATGCGATTCCTAAGGATCCCATCCAGCCCGGTACCTATACTATTCGCAGTGTTTCCAATCCCGACCATATCATGTGTCTGGCTAATGCGAACGACCAGTCCGCCATTCCGGACGATTCCGTTATTGCCCTAGAGGCTATTTATGCCACAGTAAAGTGTTCCTTATCTTGATCAGTAATATGACTTACATGGTATTATATAGTGCAATTGGGACGTTTCGGCTGCATCGGATGGTCACCATTATATAAGAGTACATGATCCGTCGTTACATTTGTCTATTCGGAAGGTATGGGGTTGCTCATTCCATGTTTCCGAATTGCTTTACCTAACCACGTCACAGTCCCCACGGGGTGATTTTGCAGCTCATGTAGACGATTCAACGGATGAGCCTGAGCCTGAGTATGCCATTGAGAGTGATGGCATGGGCCGTTTCAGGTATATTTTTCAGTGAACTAAGTTTAACAACTTGCTAATCTCCGCCTCACAATAGGATCATTAGCCCATCCACAGGCTTACTTTACACATATACTGGACATCGCAAGCAGGTCAGCTAAACGTATGCGAGTCGTTAGTTTTCACATTAAATTGGTCTGTTGCAGGTTCGCCTCGCTCATGAAGTCGTCGACAACGATGCCCACAAATGGTACTTTGATGCGGTTTAGCTAGTCAAGGAGCACAAATTGTCGGCTTGACGTCTATACATTTCTTACTCTTACCCTGTATAGCAATTTGTTTGATCTAAATGTCCGTTGAATATAACGTTAATTGACAGTTTCTACTATAACACTCTGCAGCACCTGAAGCTTAAGCACTGTATGAGTACCGAGCCACAGAGATGGGTGGGAAGTGACCTCCAAGACTCATTGACGGCGTGTCATCGTCACCAAACTCGTCCAGAATGGCAGATTCGACGATCTTTCCCATCGCACGAATCGTTCGTTGGGTTCCGAATGATGTCAGTCCGAGTTGCAGGAACTTGAAGCTGAAGACCAGCCTCTCGTGTATTACGGTGATCGTACGAGTAGGTCGAATCGTTGATACAAAGTCTCCTCCAGTGACCAAGAATAGTTCGTATATGCGTTCCGGATGCTATTCACGTCCTAGCAGAACGCTATTTCAACCCTTCAACCCACTCTTGCATCCTGATTGCCGCCTAAATATCAAAGGACTCCCGGGGATGAAATCAGAAACAAACTACGCACCATTCAGCGTGTTAATTTCAATTCTCACCTACCTGGATCTCTTCCGGGAACGCCTCGAGGGCCAAGATCTGCCAAAAGTGCCGAGCGTAGTTGGCTGATTGAAATTTGCCGAGGTTCCTCGGACGTCAGTTCCGCACTCACCCAGAGCACCACTGTATCCGCTTCGTGCCCATCGACAACTCTTTCGTCGAGGCACCAGAACTAAGCACAACAGAATGAACCTGAGTCGCCGAGAACACCAGTAGCGTCCGGCTGGATGATGAAAGCCAGATCGCCCACGCAGCGACTTTGTCGCGTATGTTTAAATCTATACTTATCAGTGTTTCGCCGTTGGAGAAGGCGAGACCAGGAGTCTCATAGATCAAGATGCCTCTTGTGTGTTCCTTGAGGGCCTGGGAGGCGACGCGCATCGGCTATTTTCATCTGACAGCAGTACGTCGCGACAGGTCCCAGTCGTAGTTGTAGTACCCACGTCTTCCTCACCGACCTTATTCTCAATCAGTTGTTTTCGGGTCCCATTCAACTCGATCGAAAGCTGTAAGACCTTTATTGCCCATCATTTGCTATGATACGCGCTACGTACGCTCACCTCCACACGCTACAAAAGAACGTCCACGAAGTCATCGAGAGTTGTCTGCGCCCTTAGACACCTATCGCATGACTGCTTCGATATTTTGGAGGTGCTGTGGACAAGATGTACATTCATTCGAATGGCTTTGCCGTGATTGTCTGTGGTATCCGAGGTGTTGAATTTATCTCCGCGTAATCGTCAGAGAACTGGTTGATCTATATTTAGCAAACCCGTTTGTTATTATTATTTATGTTTAACAACGTTAACCATATAATATCCACTGAAAAAAACTTCTGTCTTATCACATAACTGTCACCCTCCCATTCCACCACAAGAGCTTTTTCGACAGGGAGCCAATCCGTTTTTGACAGGTCTAGATCCCCCACTGGTCAATTCCCCCCTTGACACCAGTGTGTCGGACGATACATACCGTTTCCTCACTTATCTTGACCTCGCTATCAACGCCGGTCAGGAACTGCGATCGACGACTTCGCTCGCGAGCTTCTCCGCACAGTTGGTTTCGAGGAACCCGGACTTGTCGCATTATTCCGCTTTCTATCTGTGGCGATATCAGCAAAGTGGCACAGACAGATATGTGCCTATTGGATCGATGATCGACGATCTTACTCGTTCTACAAGAGGATACAACCATTTTCACCTTCCGATCCTCAGGCTGAACCCCAAGTTATCGCGGGAGCCACCTCAGCATACCAACACAACAATCAGAAGCGGGAACGCATGGGTCTATCCAAGCTTAATAGCCAAAAAATTGAGACTGAGGTCTTCAAGCGCGTCACGATTGCGGGCCATAATCGTCGGTTGATTGAGGTATGGAGACACCGGAGTTCCCGTGAACAGCGCGGCTGCCCACCCAAATCTGCTAACCCAATTCGCCAAAGACAGGACGAAGAGTAGACACTGGTCTCACCGTCAGAATGGTACTCACCATAGACAGGATGCTGTTCGTGGAGCCATTCTTTTCCCCGCAAAGGCTTGATCCAAATTCGCGGGTGGGAGGATGCCGTCTGGATGATCGATCGGGCTGGTCAACATTTAGGGACTTCAAGTTGGGGGTAGGGCGTATCTTGTTCCTTACCACAGATATTAACTCTTTAGTTAGGCCGTGAAAGCATCGTCGTGGGCCTATCTGGAGGGTACACCAGTATATTCATGGTCCAGCAAGATCGCTTCGTTTGTGACATCTGCTCCGTATCCTTCCCTTTGCCCTCAAAATACCCACCAGGATCATCCCAAAATGCCTCTATCAGGAACACCATCGGCGCTTGTGGCCTGCAGCTCTACTCGAGGAGAACGCCGATATGGGGGTGTGTACCCTTGTGTTCCTGGATATCAAAGTGAAAGAACAGAGCGAAGAGAATCTGGCATGGTCGGTTCTCTCTGAACCGTACAGAGGTCGTAAATTTACAAGTCACCGCGGTATGTAACGATCCCTCAAGCTGCGCCGCAGCTACATCGAGAGTCGTTGTCAGAGCGACATACTTTTGCCCGACAAAACGTTCGCCATCGGTCTAGATCTGTTTTAGGTTGGCGTTGGTAATGGGAACGAACGTGCAATGAGTGGGACTTTCGAAGAACTAATGTCACCCCAAGTTGCGTTGCAAGTTGTGGTCATCGTAAGGAGGAGACTGCATCATTTGGACGTTGAGCATGCCGAGGAATACGCTGTGGACCGGGAAAGATGGCTTAGGATCACTGTAGAATTTTATAAATGTGTATTAGTCTGAAATAAATGCTCGTGCCCGTAGATCTACAACTAGTATTCCCGGAAAGCGTGTCAGGAGGCCCTACAAGTACTGGCCAGTAAACTTGGTAAGTAAGTAATAATACATGTTAATAATGTACATAACCGAGAAGCAGCTGCAGAGAAACTACAGGCCTACTGCGCTCCGC
>QLPE01000939.1:0-16940 GCA_003314125.1 Hygrophorus russula | reverse complement strand
GGGGGGGAGGTGGCTTACCTTGGCCAACATTTGCGATTTACATCGACAGAGGCTTATTTTATTTGAGTGAACGGTCATCTTGAAATTATGAGGTTTCAGTGAGGGAGAAATAAAGGTCCACTGGTGGTTATCGATGATGCTGTGGTTGTTCGACATACTGGTATTTAAGCGTCTCTCTCTCCATTGTTCTGGCGGCCAAAGAAAACACATCACACTGTTTTTGTGGCGGCCCGGGATCAAACAAAATTTCTTTGTTCGTAATACTCGGAGCTGAGCCGCAATCCCAGTATGCCATCTGCGACTACGCCCATTTCAGCCTACAATAGAGCGCAAATCGTATTTTGTTCCATTGGTGGATTTCAATGGCTGCATGGAAACGAGGGGAAGGTGATGCGATGAAAGCTCGGTATCGAAGAGGGGGTAAAATTGAAGACGACGATGACACCTATAGGCGCTAACTCATCGTTGTCGTTATTGGCGTCGTCATCACGTTGTCGCATATGATTCCGAGGCCATTGAAGGAGGTGACGCTATTAAAGCTCGGCATCAAGGAGTGCGTGAAATCAAAGACCCCGACTACATACCTATACGCGCTAACTCATCATTATCTCCATTGCCGTTGTCGTCGCGCCGTTGTATATGGCCTTAAGACTTCGGCGGTGTGGAAACGCGAAGGTAACCTGGCAAGGTCGCTCCCCGTATTTTCACAACTTTTGCTCCGTCTGAGCTCATAAAATCTACGAGCCACCGGGGTATATGACGATTCGTCAAGCATTGGCACAGCTAGTTGTAATCAAAAATCGTCGCCAGAGCGAGACACTCCCAACAAAATGCTCGCCATCGGCCTCTCGGCGATGGGAACGCAGGTTCCTTACCCATGCCGTTTTGTCCCCCTATCGCTCCTCCAGATGCCCTTGCGTTTAGTCCGCATATTCCCGCCCGAATACTGCGAATTTGGACCAAGCCTAACGCGGTGCAAGGAATGCCTGGTGTCTATGATAAGTACTATTCTGACGGTGAGTGCAGTGTTTCACTCTTCGTCTCGTGTTTAACGATTTCAACTGAGGGGGCAGGTTTGGATAGAAGCGCTGCAAGCCAACGTTGACAGGATCAAGGTTCTGCCGTAGAACGCTTCCTTTCCATACAGTTATTATCAGGAGAGCGGGACTGGAATGTCACGAACTAAGCGGTGTTGTTGGACCATGAGTATACCGGTGTAACAAAAACGTCAATATCTGTGGTAAGGAAAAAGATACGCCCTACCTCCAAGCCTAAACGTCTATGCCATTTTATCACCCTGTTCGCTCATCCACACACCTTGCATCCAGCGTTCAGTCCGCACAACCCCACCTGAACAAAGCGAACTTAAAATCAAGTCTAACGCGGTGAAAGGAATGCCTGGTGTCTATGATAAGTACTATTCTGACGGTGAGTGCAGTGTCTTACACTTCGTCCTATGCTTGCCGATTTCAGTTGCTAGAAAAGCATTTTTGGGTAGGGGTGTTGCAAGCCAGCGTTGACAAAATCAGGGTTTTGCCATAGAATCATGAGTATACTGGTGTACCCCTCCAGGTAGACCCGCGACGATGCTTTCACAGCCTAACGAAAGCGTCAACATCTGTGGTAAGGAACAGGAACAAGGTGTGCCCTACTTCCAAGCCCACAAACGTCGTGTCTTTCTCGTCGCAAACACCTGCTAAACCGACACATGAACTACCTCTTCCTAATCCAAAACCACCAGTACAAGTCCTACATTGCACAAGCTCCTCATCCACGCCGTTCCATCCCCAATCACTCATCCAGACGTCCATTCCGACAGCGAGCGCAATGTCGTCTCCGCCCCCTGTAGAGGGTGCTACAGGCCAAACTCTGGATGCTGGGCTCTGAGCCTGGAAGCGCAGACTAAACACGACCTGGAAACAAAAAGCGGAGGCAAGCCGGCGGACTCGGAAGATCTTGGTGATGAAATGTTAGCACTCGCAGATATTTTACGGTCAGATCCCCATGAGGGTAGAGGTACTCGTGTAGGATGACTTTGAGTCTCTTATGTATATGGGCAGCCTATATTCACGTGATGCACATTTCTCGCCCGCTTTGATTTTTTCTCTGACCAGGAGATGAGATTTACTATAGACCCTCTGTTTCTCATTTCTACATTGCTGTACATATCTCACCCTAAATGCCTTCATTATGAACGTCGTCGGTGCTTGTGGTCTCCAGCTCTACGACTTCGGGCAGTCTCCTTCATCTCCACCACATGGAAGCCGGACAGTTTCCACAACCGCATCGAGAACGCAGATATGGGGATACACACCCCTCGTGCTCCTGGATATCAAAGTGAAAGAACAGAGCGAAGAGAGTCCGTTCCCTGTCTTTTGCCCAGTCTGAAGCATACGGAAGTCGTAAAAGCTCTATAAGCCACCACGGTATATAATGATTTCGTCAGCAGTGGCGCAGCTTCTTGAAATCTAGTATCGTCGCCTGACAAAACGCTCACCATTGGCCTCTCCCGCGTTGGCGGTGGCGATGGGAACGAACGCATAGTGAATAGGACACTCGCAGAACTGATCTCACGCCTGCAAGATACGCTTGGTGAGCTGCTACATAGTGTGGTCATTGTAGGGAGGAGGCTATCATTTGGAGGTCGAGTATGTTGAGGAATACGCCGCGGGCCGGCGTAGAGTCACTGCAGAGGTTTATAAACGTATATTAGACTGAAATAAATGCTCGTGTCCGTAGATCTACAACTAGTATTCCCGGAAAGCGTGTCAGGAGGCCCTGCAAGCACCAAAATATCGGCCAGTAAACTTGGTAAGTGAGTAATGATGTTGGTAGGCTGTTGCTGCTGCCAACGCCAGCGACCTCAGACCTGCCCGTGTGGTAAGATATCAGTCCGAAAAAGGGGGGAGAAATGTATTCATACTCATATGGTGCCTCAGAGGTTCCCTGCGGCGAGATCCTGCCCTTCATGTGACCAACTATGGCTCGAAGCGACGTTAAGTGACGGCGCAGAACCGTTCGAGTCTTCATCGTCTGCCTTTGGCGGCCTGAAAGCACAAGTGAGTCACTCCACAGTCTCAGCGTTATTACCGAATACGCACATGTCATCGTACTCCTTTCGCTTTCCATTTGCTCTAGGTTCGTCGTTGCTGGGAGGATCGGCCTTGGAAGTGAATTCTTGGGTGACATTGACGCTCTCGGGATGAACGGGTTCAGGAGAGCGCCTTGGACTCGGAGAGGATTTTGGCATGCCGAAGGTGGTTTGGAGTCTGGGTTCTGGAGCTTGTATTCGGTGGCAACTGAGAAAGTTGTAAAAAATGATACTCTGTACCCAGGGTACACACTTACCATTGGTATCATTAGCGATGCGGGCGCAGGTAACTTGTGTCAACACGACTTCGAATTCTATCAACTTCAAGGTCAGAAGTGCCCATTGGCCGGGATCTCTCTTTCTGTCCTTCCTACTTCGACCTCAAGTTGCCCTTTGACGCCTATACTTCATCGGCTCCTCCAGCCCATCAATTTTTTTGATCATACCCCATCCTGAATAAAATATCCCCTTATTAAATAAGTACTCCGTCCAAACGATAACAATCACACAAGTGGCATAAAGACATACGAGGCACGATTGTTCCTGTCAACCACCCCAAACCCTGCCGTGCTTGCGTCGCTACCGTAAGCGTGTACCCCAAGAAGTGAGAGGGCATGACAAAAATGTTCTTAGAGAAGACATTAGACGAGTTCATAGGGTGATAGACATGACTGACAATAGAGGTTCCCATCCAGTAATCTGGTGTCAAAAGCGAAACGCCGGTGGGACTACAGCAAAACCGAATTGTTAAATGGCAACAATCAGATGGCATAAAGACATACGAGACATGGCTGTCCCTATTAACCACAACAGTTTCGATCTTGAGGTTAGCCTTCACGCGGTTGACCTATTAAAAAATGGTCATGAACAATGAACGTGAGGCGAGCAGACAGGGGGGGAGGTGGCTCACCTTGGCCAACATTTGTGATGAACAATGACAGAGGCTTCTCTTATTTAAGTGGACGGTCATTTTCAAATTATGAAGTTTCAGTGATGGAGAAATAAAGGTCCACTGGTGGTTATTGACGATGCTGTGGTTGTTCGACATACTGGTATTTAAGCGTTTCTCTCTCCATTGTTCTGGCGGCCAAAGAAAACACATCACAGATTGTTTTTGAGGCGGCCAGGGATCAAACAAAATTTCTTTGTTCGTAATACTCGGGGCTGAGCCGCAACCCCAGTATGCCATCTGCGACTACGCCCATTTCAGCCTACAATAGAGCGCAAATCGTATTTTGTTCCATTGGTGGATTTCAATGGCTGCATGGAAACGAGGGGAAGGTGATGCGATGAAAGCTCGGTATCGAAGAGGGGGTAAAATTGAAGACGACGATGACACCTATAGGCGTTAACTCATCGTTGTCGCTGTTGTCATTGTCGTTGCGTCACCGTATATGATTCTGAGGCCATTGATACGAGAAGGTGATGCTATGAAAGCTCGGTATCAAGGAGTGCGTAAAATCAAGAACTTCGACTACACACCTATACGCGCTAACTCATCATTATCTCCATTGCCATTGTCGTCGCGCCGTTGTATATGGCCTTAAGACTTCGGCGGTGTGGAAACGCGAAGGTAACCTGGCAAGGTCGCTCCCCGTATTTTCACAACTTTTGCCCCGTCTGAGGTCGTAAAATCGAGCCACCGGGGTATATGACGATTCATCAAAGCTAGTTGTAATCGAAAATCGCCGCCAGAGTGGGACACCCTCGCCCAACAAAACACTCGCAATCGGCCTCTCTGCGATGGGAATGAACGCATAAAGTGCGTAGGCTCTTTATCCATGCCATTTTATCACCACTACCGCCCTCCAGATTCAGTCTGCACATTCGCACCCGAATACTGCGAATTTGGATCGGTGCTTCGCGAGCGTTTGGATGAACGATCGGGGAGATAAAATGACATAGACATAACGTTCAGAGGCTTGGAGGTAGGGCGTATCTTCTTCCTTGCCACAGATTCTGACGTTCTCGTCAGGTCGTCATGGGTCTACCTGGAGGGGTGAACCAGTATACTCAGTATACTCATAGTTCTATGGCAAGACTTTGATCTTGTCAATGTTGGCTTGCAGCGCCTCTACTCAGACCCGCTTTCCAGCAGCTGAAATCACCAAACACGGGACGAAGAGTAAAACACTGCGCTCACCGTTGGAATGTTACTTATCATAGACACCAGGGTGCTGTTCCTTGCGTTCAGTACACATATCTCCATCCGAACACTGCGAATTTGGATCAAGCCTAACGCGCTGCTCCGCAAAACAGCACCATGGCGACTATGATGAATACCATTCCGACGGTGAGCGCAATGTTTCACTCCTTCAGGTAGACCAGTAAAGACCTAACGAAAGCGTTAACATCTGCAGTAAGGAACAGGAACAACGTGTGCCCTACCCTTTTTCTTTCTCGTCGCAAAAGCCCAACCCACAACGCAATCACCTGCCAAACCCGAGATACACCGCCTCCTGTGTCCAAACCACCAGTCCTACACGAAAGCGTCAAAATCTGCAGCAAGGAACAGGAAAAACCTGTGGCCCTACACTTCCTTCTTTTTCCCCACCGCAAAAGCCCAACCCACGACGCAAGCACCCACACACACCACCTCTCCCGAGCCGAAAACCACCAGTACAACCCCTATCCCTCGCAGGCCCCCCATCCACGCCACTCCACCTTTCAGATCACACATCCACACGCCCGTCCAGATGGCGCGTGGAGCGTCCGCTCTCCCCATCCAGACGGGTGAACACAATACTTCACTCTTCACCCCCTACTCATCCATCTCAGCCGCTAAAAAAGCGACGTTAGGTAGCAGCACCGCAACCCAAACATCAACCACACCAAAATCTTCCCCCAATCATCAGTACCCCGGTTCGCCCCTCCAGATAAACCCGCACCGACACCCTCACAAACCAAAAACATCAACATCCGCGGTTCAGAGCAGCATGCACCCTACCTCCAAGCCTCTAAACCATATTTCCCATTCTAACACCCAGATCGCTCGTCCACACCCTTGCGTTCAGCGTTCAGTCCGGCAGGTACGTGCATTCCCACCCGAACACTGCGAACTTGGATCAACCCTAACGCCGTGCAAAGACTGGATCCGGGTCTGCGAATAGCACCCTGATGTCTATGACAACCACTATTTTGACAATGAGTGCAGCGTTTTAGACGAAATGCGCTATTCACGTGATTCACATTTTCCGCTTAGTGATTTGTTCTGACCATCCTATAGACTCTGTTTCTCATTTTTCCGCTGGCCTGTACATATCTACTATGTGGAATACCCACCATGACTTGGATCCACGAATTGTGCGATAAAAACAGTCACTTGCACACACCGAACAAGTGCGTAACCTAACAGCTTTCTGCCAGAACATGCCTCACACCCCGAAGATGCTGCTTTCATCAGGACTACATTGCGACATTTTCACACACCACAAAATTGTCAGCCGAACACTATCCCTACTACTTCACGCGATCAAAGATGAAGTTCAAGTGAAACTCACTTCTCGCTGACAGTTCGACACGGATGGCTCGATTCCTGACCTCACACTTGTTAAAACTCGGCGTAACCTTTATAATAGATGCTGTGCACGATATGTCTGATCGGATCTGTTGGATGCATCCGTACTCCTCAAAACCCTGATTCTACTTGTGGTGCAGTTGTTGATACAGAACGCACCGCTCGACGATGGCTGCTGGGAGTCTGAAAGGCCGGAAGGTGACGTATGCTGTTGTGGTAGTTCTGGAGGGCCACCGGAGCCAGCCGCCTGCTTAAGTCATTTGGGTCGTGTCGCTGCCGTCGAATTTGTGCGTTCCGCCCAGCGGGATACACAGGAGAGTGACGGTGGTCCTCCGAGAGCAGTAGACACCCCCACGAGTCGGGCTGTTTGCCACGTT
The DNA here is from genome assembly GCA_003314125.1 of Hygrophorus russula. Taxonomy (NCBI): domain Eukaryota; kingdom Fungi; phylum Basidiomycota; class Agaricomycetes; order Agaricales; family Hygrophoraceae; genus Hygrophorus; species Hygrophorus russula. The sequence goes on along the minus strand of QLPE01000939.1, from coordinate 9,955 downwards.
GACTATATGTCAGTCATCTCTCACCCGCAGTAAGAGCAGGCTTGTTCACAGTTACATATGCGAAAGGTGCCGGAGAAAAGTTTGAGTATGGACATCCATCCCTCTCCAATCCTCCGAAAGCTTTAGACTGATCTTGAACCGCAGAAGCACTAAATTGTCGGTACGCTGAGCAGTTTCGGAGAGTTCACGATCATTAGCTCAAAACTTGTCAGAGGTGAGCAAGCTCCAGTTTGGCTTCGTGCTCACTACAAGTAATTCCACAACAGTAAAATTTGCAAAGTGGATAAGAAATATATCGACATGATCGTGAATAGAGATCACTGCGAGTCCACGGCGCCGCTATCAGCCTACGAGGCGAAGGAACAAAGGCGATGTACGACCTCTCGGAAGCATTCCTCCATTTGCCGAGAGTCGTGGTTTGGCCCCTCGTTTTCTTTTTCCGGTTCCGATTAGCCTCTAAAGTGTCACGCAACATGATCCCCCTCAGGGTAAGCCATTCCCGTGGTGGCGGTAAGACACTTCCATTCACAGAACTAGAACTCCTTCCTCGGATTTGGCTTCACTCCGACACTTGGTTCCAGCTATCAGTGGGATTTACCAACGACTTCTGACATCAAATTCGTTTATGCTGGCCAAGCTCAGGCTGTGCGCAGCGCCGGGTGTAGTAACACAGTCACATTTTGGGGATGCATGCATCGACGACCGATGATTCTTCGCCTTCCTTCTGACCTAGGAAGATTTTGACCATATTGAGCCAACACAGATTAGTTTGTGGCACACATATCGCCGGGATGCGCACAGGCACCAAGTTTGACCTCAGCCGCATCAAGATGATCGTGGTGAGCAAGCAGGCTGACCGCTGTTAAATCTGCCTCGCCATATCCTGAGGGTCTGCTGACGAATCGATAGTACACCTGAATGATAAAGCAACCTTCAATGGTCAGCCTACGGTCGTTGACTTTTGATCTGTTCTCACACCCTTAACAGTGTTGCCCGAAAAATATATTGACGTGATAGAAAGTCTGATGGAGATATTGCCACAGAAGGCCTGTTGTACATACAAACTCCTATGAAATATGGTAAGTTCTTGTAACAACCCGATGTCGCGTTCCCGTTGATTGTGGTCGTGTGACCACTCCAGGAGGGGCGATAACCCGGAGGCCTAGAATGACACATGGACCAACATTGAGTGTGGTTAATTTCTTATGTTCTTCGGAAAACTTTCCGCTGACGACTAGTCGACTAGTTTATCAAATCTTCTAGGGGGACACCAATTCCTTAAGGACGGGAGGCAGTTGTGCTGAGACGCTGTGCATCACTGAAAACTCGGAAATATCATTGACGGGAGATACAGGAAATTCACAGGTCGCCGTACGTGCCAGTGCGCAATCCAGAATGGGCTCATCCGACCTTCTATTATGCACTTGATGCCGGATGCTTGCAACGACCGCTTAGCGCCGAGCCGTATCATCGAAGCCGCCAGTACTGCAAGTCATTAGGCCAGAATCTTTGCAGAATATCTCCCGGGGAGATGAAGTGAAGAATTGCAACGCTTCAGGACATCTCCATGTTTCTGATCTGCGGACGTCTGGAGCTCTGGACCCCAATGCATGGCGACGTGTACTTTGAAGCCACTAGGCCTTGAGATGGCAATCGGCAGTTGTTGTTACGGCACCCTCCTTCACTGGCATTTCGCATATAACTCTCATGTCTACGTTTACACATTTTCACCTCAGCTGATGTTGAGATATAATTCACCGGTGTCATATCATACCCAATTTCCTATTCGCAGTTGCGCGAGTAAGCTAGCGAAGCACGAGTAATGGGTGCTGGTTTTTTACACAACACTCAAACGCTGACCGTGACCACGTGTTATCACTTCCCAAACTTTTTTCTTGGCTTTTGCTGATACAAAATTCTCGACGCCCTTATTTTCACAAGTGACCTATTATTATACATCCATGTCAATAAGCCAATCGTGGTGCACAGCTCCAGGGGTTTAATTATCTGAGTTGCGTATCAGGCTGAGTACATGTAGTAATTTGTTGACAAGAATGGTCCGTGTACGTGTAATTATGTCTTACTCAAACCTTAACGTTAGGTGTACTCATTCAGGAAGGACGACTGGAATCTCGGTGTTTCTCATCGAACGGTGAAAACCCTAGACCCGTATGGTCAAATACATTTGGTCGAGCTTTCCAGGGTCCTCAATTTCATACAGAATCCAACAGAAAAATACCTGCGGGCCCTAGGGGGCACGAATAGGTCCTCACCCCGGATCATGTGGTGTTCCTATCGTCCAAAATAGGTTGTCCGGATCAATGCTATCGACAAGCCCCGTTAATGTTCACGCCAGACCATCTGGGCGCGCATCGACGGGACATATCGAGTAACGCGACAGAGACCAAGTTGGTCCGGGCCCTTTTCGTTACCTTCATCGCTTTGGTTGACTTGTGGGAGGGCAAGCCAAGATTGTGAACTGCTCACGAACAACTGGGTATGTGCTTCAGTTCAGCATCATAGCATCGTCCTCAGGTCTCCCGTTCGTTATATCCACCATTCGGTTCGATCATGCGGGCGGGTTATGTAAGGGGTATCTAGTGACACATTATTTTGCATTGCGCGTGGTGGATCACCCCCTTCGCGTCAATCGTGGGCGCGTCTCGCATATCCTGATGTTCCTCTTCCACATTCAATGCGAAGGTTAGGCTCGTGTCTGTTCCTTCGTTCTTGAATGGTGAGCCGATTCCAAGAAGAGTTGGTTAACCGCTTAAGAGCAAAGGACGGTCACCAGTCTATACACATAAGTGCAAACTTCTTCTGGTATAACCTTGCGAAGCCACGGTCACGAGTAACTTCGCAATCGTACGTGCGGAATGAAAGCTCTGGGATAACGAACTGGATATTTGTGCCAATCAAATGACTCATTTTTAGATGAGTTGAATATGGAATCCATCATTGTAATATCGTGTTCGACTTGGTGATTTTGTTATCATAAGCCCCCAACATGGACTTCCTCGGCGGCACTTATGAATATCCTGATGGAAAAAAAAACGGAGAGGTTGGTCGACTTTCTGGGCAGGCGTTTTATTGGAGAAATCCAATATCCGATAGATGCGAATACGATGACGTTAAAGCGGCCATATAATACCGGGACAGCTTATTGGTGACGGTCTAACCCGGATAACTTGACGTCTAGCCTCACAGTGTTGCTTAATGTATTGGCACCGTCCATACGCCTGTCAAACTCGGCGCAGGATTTCAGAACAGATGCTGTGCACAGTGCGGATTGGGCTTGATCGGAAATTCGCCAGGCGAAGCAGAAATTAGTATAAGAGTCGCTCACTTTTTGGTAGCTTGTTTCTCCAGCGATCACGTCGACATCCCCTCCTCGCCATGTCTAAACCAGCAATCTACAGTTACACGGTTCTGAATATTCTTCTTGTGCAAAGGACCATCTACTGACTTTACTCCCACGTTGCAGCACTATCCCGGTTTCTTTGTGCAGGACGGGACAACTGGACAAGATTTACCTCCTGTGAGTGACTCATGGATGGATGTAGTCTAAATTCCGGAAAAGTATGGCACAGCTCAATAACGACGGGAAAGCTCAGGGTTTTGAATACAAGGTATTTTTTGTGGGAAGACATGGTTTAAGCGCCCGTACGTTCCAGAACCCTAATTCTACTCAGCGCAGTTATTGACACAGAACGCGCCAGACAATATTACCATGATGAAGTATCCCGGCTCGGGGACTAAACCCTCGGATAAAGTTAGTCTTTCCTCTTCATAATGCTGTTTGGTCGTGCTGATTCTTTCCCCTTAGGATTGGTATACGTAAGAACACGTTCTGAGAGTACTCGATCAGAACTGATATGCTCCTATGCTCCTCCTAGGTATTGGTCCAACCGTTATACCGACGGTGTCCTGACCTGGGGCCGTGAGTCACTCCACCCTATCTCCTAACAAAGTGCCTTGAACTCACCCATACTTGTTGGTGTTTCTGATCCATAGCCGATCCCTCCCTCACGCATCAGGTTACTACGCCGCCGCCGCCGTCAATTCAGTATGGGTCAAAGAGTTGCAGGCGGGCATTGGCCTGCCGCAGACTATGTACAGCAGTCCTCTTACGCGAACCCTATGCACCCACACTCTCACGTTCAATGGGTTGGATGGTTATGATCCAAAGAACAACGTCGTTGTCGAGGTGAGAAGAATCTATCCAGTGTAACGCTAATACTGATCACAACCGACTATATAGGACCTCCGCGAGTGGTGTGGAACGCAGACTCCCGAGCTACGTCAATCCAAGTCATACATTCAAGAGATGTTTACCTCCTTTTCAATCGAGCCTGGCTTCTCGGAGGATGACCCGATATGGGACCCTGTCTTCCCGGAGACTGGTACCGACCTTCAGAACAGGATCATTGCAGTTTTAGATGATGTCTTCTCTCATCACGATGGGCCGTGTAAGCAAGCTCATCCCTTGTGTGGACCTGATTAATTTTGATGATGTGTTTATGTGAAGTTGTCTCTCTCACGACACATGGCGGACTTGCCGAGGGATTATGCCGCGTTATCGGTCGCTCGGTTTACAATCTGAAACCAGCAGGTATGCCCATTACTGTTTTGCTACCGATTCCGTGTTTTACCAAGAGTGCATCTCCAGGGGTTATGCCCATCGTGGTCCGCAAATCAGCGGTTGATGCGCTTCCTAAAGAATCAATGAAGCCAGGTACCTATACTATTCGCAGCGTTTCCAATCCAGACCATATCATGTGTCTGGCTAATGCGAATGGCCAAACTATTATTCCGGACGATTCCATCATTGCTGTAGAGGCTATCAATGCCATAGTAAAGTGATCCTTATCTTGATCAATAATATGGCTTACATGGTATTATATAGTGCCACTGGGACGTTTCGGCTGCATCAGACGGCCGCCATTATATAAGAGTACACGGTCCACCAACACAGTTGTCTATTCCGAAGGTATGGTGCCGTTCATTCCATGTTTCAGAGTTGCTTTCCCTAACCACGCATGCACGTCAGACCCCACTGAGTGCATTGGTAGGAGTAAACGATCAATCGGTACAATTGTTTATTCCGAAGGTATGACGCAGTTTATGTTTTAGAGTTGATTTCCCTAACCACGGGTGAACGTCAGACCCCACTGGGTGCTTTGGTAGGAGCACACGATCAATCAGTACAGTTGTCTGTTCCGAAGGTATGACGCCATTCACTCCATATTTCGGAATTGCTTTCCCTAACCACGCGTACACGTCACAGACCCCACTGGGTGACCTGGTGGGACTAAACGGTCAATCAGTACACATGTCTATTCAGCTGGTATGGCGCCGTTCATTCCATGTTTCCGAATTGCTGCCCCTAACCACGTCACAGTCCCCACGGGGTGATTTTGCAGCTCATATAAATATTTTAAAGGACGAGCCTGAGCCTGAGTACGCCATTGAGAGTGATGGCATGGGCCGTTTCAGGTATATTTTCAGCGAACCAAGTCTGAACAACTTGCTGATGTCCGCCTCAAAATAGGATCATTAACCCATCCACGGGCTTAGTTTACACATATACTGGACATCGCAAGCAGGTCAGCTAAACGTATGCGAGTCGTTAGTTTTCACATTAAATTGGTTTGTTGCAGGTTCGCCTCGCTCATGAAGTCGTCGACAACGATGCCCACAAATGGTACTTTGATGCCGTTTAGAGGAGTCATGGGGCACAAATTTCGGCTTTCTATGCATTTCTTACTCTTACCCTGTGTACCAATTTGTTTGATGTAAATGTCCGTTGAATATAATTTTATTGACAGTTTCTACTCTACCACTCTGCAGCACCTGAAGCTTGAGCACCGAGCAGCGAGTACCGAGATGGATGGGAAGTGACCTCCTCCAAGACCCATTGACGACGTGTCATCGTCATCAGACTCGTGGTCCAGAATGGAAGATTCGATGATCTTTCCCAAGAATAGCTCGCTATATGCTCCAGAGGATGTTCAGGGCCAACAGGACGAAAGTACCGGCTTTGTGTACGCCGATACAGGACTAATCCATGTAGATACCATTCAGATCCCCGGCTATGACGCGCTGAGGGATTGTAACTGCGTCGACGGAGCGTCCCGTCGCTTCCGCAGTCGTCCAATCGGACAAATGGATGTCCTTGTAATCCCAATCTTAGACACCTTGTCCGATCCAGTTTACCCTCCACCTTACAGAGTAGTCACTTAAGTTCTGACTTGACGCAACGAATGAGGAGTGGGAAGACCTGAGCGTTAGTCAATGTGGGGAAGAGGTCATGATGCTCTTCATCCAGAAGCGCCAAAGAATCAAGGCTTCCCACTCCTAGACGAAAGCGCCAGGCGTTCGTTCTGTAAGCTGAATGAGGGGCCAGCCAGCCACGGGACGCTCCGAGTGAGTCGGTAAGACCTAGATAATGCAGTATCGAGAGACAAGCGCTCTTCCAGGTCAGGATGAAATTGGCGACCATTCAGGCAAACGGATGTTCTTACACAGTACCAATCCTGGGTGCCTTGTCCGTAATTTACCCCTCACTGGTAAGCACACGTAAGATGTTCTCGCGTGAGAACCGCAGGAGCGAGGGGAGAAAGGGAACACGCACTGATATCATTGGCGAATCGCTGGTTTACTGCGACATATTTGCTTGAAGGATGTGCCGATTCGTAGAAGACGATGGGCGGACTAAATCGAGTGGATCACGGACGTACCTCGTAACAACTTTCGATCGAACTCATAGGAAATCACTTCGTCGACAAAACAGACAATTATACAAAGACAATTGTCCTACATGTACCGTAGGCTTTATTCTGTGTTCAAGCAGAACGCATCGAGCGAACGCTGTCCTTTGCCACAACTGCCACGACTGCCTCGATATTTTAGAGGTGATTCATTTGAGTAGATTTGTCCTACTTTTAGGCTACGAACATATGCTGTGCACAGGGCTTTGGTGGAACTTGGAATTCGCCGGCTAAAGCAGAAATTAGTACTAGTATAAAAGTCACCCACTTTTTGCTAGCTCGTTTCTCCGGTGACAACGTCGACATACCTTCCCTATAAACCAACAATCTACAACTACACGTTTCTGAATATTCCTCTTGTGCAAAGGACCATCTACTGACTTTACTCCCACGTTGCAGCACTATCCCGGTTTCTTTGTGCAGAACGGGACAACAGGATATGATTTACTTCCTGTGAGTGCATGGATGTTGTCCTTCTGACTTGTGATCCCGAGATAGCTCGCTCGAATCCCGTCTCTAGGGACCATCATCACTAATTATTGTCCGAACGAATCAATCAGTTCAATTATCTTTCCTAACATTTTGCTAGGTTCCTCCTAGTTACGACACAGCTTAATAACGACGGGAAAACTCAGGGTTTTTTGAATATAAGGAGACACGGTTTAAGCGCCCGCACGTTCCAAAACCTTATTAATAATTCTACTTGCAGTGAACACAGAACGCAAACAATATTACCATGGTCAAGTATATCCTGGCTCGGGGACTAACCCTCGGATAAAGTCAGTCTTTCCTCTTCATAACGCTGTTTGGTCGTGCTGATTCTTTCCCGTTAGGATTGAGAACAATTTCTGAGAAGCACTCGATCAGAACTGATGTGCTTTTATACTCCTCTTAGGTATTGGTCCAATAGTTATACCGACGGTGTCCTGACCTGGGGCCGTGCATCCACACTCCACATTTAACGGGTTGGATGATCCAAAGAATAACACCGTTGTCGAAGTGAGAAGAACCTATCCAGTGTAGCACTGGTATTGATCACAACCGATTATGCGGAACCTCCGCGAATGGTGTGGAACGCAGACTCCCGAGCTACGTCAATCCAAGTCATACATTCAAGAGATGTTTCCCTCCTTTTCAATCGAGCCTGGCTTCTCGGAGGATAACCCGATATGGGATCCTGTCTTCCCGGAGACTGGTACCGACCTTCAGAACAGGATCATTGCAGCTTTAGATGATGTCTTCTCTCATCATGACGGACCATGTAAAATCTATTCCTTGTGTGGACCTGATTAATTTTGATGATGTGTTTATGTGAAGTCGTCTCTCTCACGACACATGGCGGACTTGCCGAGGAATTACGCCGCGTTATCGGTCGCTCGGTTTACAATTAAAAACGTTCACTCGTTAGCTTAGCGATACAACAGAACCATTACATGTACCGCTCCTCCCAGATGGTGATAACGTCCTGAAATAATCCCTTCTCGGCAGCCCACCCTTAGAAGTGTAAATTGTGGATTGTCTGTAAATTTGCTACATGGCCTATGGTACCTCGGCTATTAACAATTTGAAATACTTCCCACAGTATAAGTGTTTTTACAGAGGAGACGTGAAATTCTTTCGCTGGCAGGTCATATTAACAAGAAAAGGACCAGCTCTGAGTACATTATTGAATATACATTTGTGACAATAAATACCACTGCGGAACATGCGCTCACTCATGCAGAATACTAAACTCGCCAAGGAGGTCGTGGGGATGACATGTCATGAAAAGCAAAGCAGCCTCTATGCGTTCCAACATTCCAACAACTTCATCCCGAGGCATCACGTCCCGCGTGCAGGCCACTGAAAAAGAAAAGCCGTTCGTCGAAACGGGTGATGCAGAGAGTCCCTACATATAAATGAGTACTAGAGCGTCAGTTCTAAAGAAAACATGGGCTCACAAACGGATAATCGAAACTGCAGTGAAAACGAGTAAACGATAAGCGCACAATAGAACAGAAAAAAATACTTACCCGCCATAAGAACCGGACCGTGGATTACCGAAAAGTCGATTGTCCTTTGAACCGCCCGCAATTGAATTCTGAACACCGACTTGATTTGTAAAATTCAAGAGGCTCCGGAATAGGTCAGTAACGGGGATACCCTCAGCTAGAAGGTCCGCAAGGGAGATGTTCTCGTGCTTGGTGATTTCAATTTGATCGAACTGTATCCCACGCAAGGTCTCAATCATTGTAGCACCCGAATTCAGGATGACCCGGCGAGCAACAATATTGATGGTGACGCCCGTAACGGATCCAATCTCCCTGATAGGAGCATCTAGAATAAATGACATACAGTGAACAAAAGTCTGAAACCCAAAAACATTACACGCACGCCGACCAGAAAGAACCTGACCGAATACGATATCGTTGCGATTACAGTATGCCGCGAGTACAATCGACCACGCAGCAGTGACTAACGTCGATGCCGTGATACCAAACTGCCTGGTGAACGAGCCGTGATCAATCTTCATATCGCGAGTTTCGACTTCAGAAATGTGGGCGAAAGTACCGACAGGCGCAGCCAGAAGAAAAGGTGCCGGGGTAGTATCCTGGAGGTGACTTCGCCAAAAGTCTAGACCTGCAGTCCGATCAAGATGTTCAAGATATTTGATCATCGGCTTGAATGGACGTCGAGGTGGAAGAGGACGACAAGCATAAGTGTCTTCAATGTCAGAGATATAGTTGTGTATGGCCCAATAATCCGTTTGGACGTGATGCAGACTCCACACGAGGACTCGGGCGTATCCATCGAGTTCAAATATGCATATTCGAGTAAGAAGCTCTCCGTCCTTGAAAGGCCGAATGGCATGAACGTGTTGATATTCGCTGACGCGCAGCTCAAGCTCAGCCTCATCCGCAACAACGATGGTCGTCCATTCCAACCGCTTTGCTCCAGGCCGTACCAGAATTTGAAGCCATCGAGCAGACACTGGCTCGAACGAAAAGAGTGTGCGGAACATCATGCCATTTGAATGGTTTATGAATTCTTCGAATGTTTGCCTCAGCCTCATATTGTCAGTTCCACGAGGTAAGCTGTAACTGCTTGCGGTGATATAGGCGTCGTCGACAAGGAGTCCTGCCACAAGGAAACTAGTCTGGAGTGCCGTCGAAGGATACACATCGAGGACATCACTATGAAAAGAA
>QLPE01000936.1:6454-18472 GCA_003314125.1 Hygrophorus russula | reverse complement strand
CAATAAAAAACTCAAGAGCAAAAATGACAGACAAATAATACCTCCGGAAGCGAGCAATGCACTCATGGTCACCGCCGTAGCTAAAGATGTCTCGAATGTCTCCACTACAAGTGCAACTCCAAGCCCAACTATTCCCATCAGAATGAGCACAGCTGGCACCCGGGAAACGTAATTGATGAGGGGAAGGGATGGGTTTACTTTGGTATGGGTTTGGGCAAGGCAGATGGCGACAGATATGCTGAGTAACTCCACGATGATGCAAAGAGAAAGGGTCGCACGGGTCACGACCATAGAAGTCGAAATAAGCAGTTGCATCTGGATGGCGACAAGCGCACTAGCCTTATAGGACGGGTGAGCAAATGATAATGTAGAGTTCATAATATTACGAACAATCATGACTTCACGCTGCCAATCACACCGTGAGAAAGTCTCATGCAAAGGTGCGGGACGATTGTCACCTGTACCAAAGAATAAGAGAATAAGTTACAGGGAGGTCTCACGATTAGGCAAGACGTACTGGAGTTTGAAGGGATAGGCATAGGACAAGTTGAGAGGGCAATGACTGTGAAGTAGGAGTGCCATGCTTGGCCCCTTTATACCATCACGCCAGCATAGTAGCTCAAATATTGATGGTGCTTGCCCAGATGTTGAGAACTAGGATGACCTCGAGATCTGGAGGGACTCGCAGATCGGGGATGGCCGCAACATTACATAATTACGTGATACCAGCATGAGGCGGTGGTCTTGAAAAATAGAGGTCCGACTCGGTTGTTCACATGAAAGTTTTTTAACGTCCCCGGAGAGGGCCAAGGTGGTTGGAGCAAAGCAAGGGTGGAAATGACCACGAAGCGGTAATGTTTTACGGGACAAAATCATCGACCGACAGTGACCTTAATTTTTGACTGTGAGCCAGGATGGAAGGACCCTGTAACATCGCCCTTGCACGTCTTGATATCGAAATGTGGAGGTGCTAAGTTGAACTTATTAATAGAGCCCAACATCTTAAGACCATAGAAAGTGGAGGTATTAGAAACCTGAGGTTTGACTAAATTTGACTCTCCAGGCTGTTCGGAGAGCATGGCAGATTGATGAACCTTCTTGCCACAGCAAAAAAAAAAAAGATGACAAAGTTGCCATTGCCATCCTATGTAGAGCCACAATGCGTCTCCCAAAAACTATCAAATGTAGATTTCGGGCCAAGTTGGCAATCGCAGGTGGTATATTCCTTCAGCCTGGGTCTGTTGTTCTGGACTAGAAAATTCAACATGTGTGTGTAACAGGTACTGTATCGACTTTCTTTTTTTTTCCTTGCCGAATACGAGATACCGTTGAGGGAGTAACCTCGGTTATTGACGATGCTAAGAACAAGGACCGGAGAAGATGGCTCGATAGCCCTAAACCGACGCAGTCCCATAGATGACGGAGACAGCATTTATCCACATTTAAACCTAGGTACGAGAGTCTGATTGTGTAAATGGCCTTTAAAATGAGAGATGCACCTCAAAAAACTGAGGCGGCACATTTTTGATGGGCTGATCGTTTAGGATACTGGAGGTAAACTGATGGCATGGCATGAGACTCATACTACCCAAGGCATTTGATGCATCACATCTGATATGTCGAAAACATCTGATGTGTCGACCAAGACACTTCCGGATCGGAGATTACTTGCAAGCAGGTGCTGGTTCCATATATATAAGCCCACAGGATGAGCGGTGAGCTTATTGTAGCGCTCCATTTTCCAACCAAGATGGATGCTTCCGCCGCACCTACTGGTAGTGCCACAAAGAAAGCTGCAAAAAGAAGTACGTTGCCATAGCTATCGTAGTATCCTGGCTGATAGTAATTAATCAATTGTGCAGAAGCCGCCGATATGAATCGATTATCTGGAAAACTGCTCGTGGATACATATTCCAAACGATCTCAGACCTTGATTGAGAAGGTATCAGTATACGAATCCTGATATCGTGCATCTCTTCTTACACGAATATCACAGGCGAAAGAATTAGACAAATTGACGGGCGCGTACGTCGTAATTTACACGGCGAGGTGAGTGACATGATCCAAATATCAATCCACGTCAGACTAATCCGGTATAACCCCGCAGACCAGAGAGTGTCGCGGATGCGAAAAATCGCATGTTCATATCTGAAAACCTTCAAAATACGGACCCTGTTCTTGCTGGTCGTATCTCGGATGCAGTACAAGAAATCGATACAACAGCAATTCAAGTTGCTGATTCTTCTCGCCCGCCCGGCCATCCTCGTAAGAGGGCACGCATGACGAATCGCGAACGACCCTCTAGGGTGGACGGACAAGCACGTCCGCCGCCAAATGAGGATGCCAAATCGAATGCTGATGGCTTGAGAAGTGTCTTTTCAAATGAAGCAGAGTACATGAGTGCGCTGGAAATGGCCTCGGAAAGAGGTCATGAGGCAGTCGTGCGAGTGCTGCTGGATGACGGACCAGAGATCTATGCATTTGGAAGAGACGACGGGACAGCACTGCGGGTAGCATCCGAAGCTGGCCATGAGGCAATTGTGCGGCTGCTATTGGACCATGGCGCAGACATCAATGCAGTAAAGAGATACTTCAGTAACGCATTGCATACAGCGTTGTTGAAAGGTCATGAGAGGATTGTGCGACTGTTGCTAGAGAGGGGAGCAGATATCCATGCACAGTCGGGGTACCACGGTAACGCGCTGATGGCAGCGTCATCAAAAGGACACGAGGTCATCGTACGAATGCTTTTGGAGAAGGGAGCAGATGTCCATGCAAAGGGGGGACAATTCGGCCATGCGCTGACAGCGGCATCGTATGGAGGCAACGAGAAGATTGTACAACTGCTGCTTGAGAAGGGAGCAGATGTCTGTGCAGAAGGTGGAGATTACGGGTTCCCACTCACGGCGGCATCCAGAAGGTGGAGATTACGGGTTCCCACTCACGGCGGCATCGTGTGGAGGACACGAGGAGGTTATACGGCTGCTTTTGCAAAGAGGAGCAGACGTCCGTGCAAGAGGTGGAATCTACGGTTACGCGCTGACAGCGGCGGCGTCCAAGGGACACGAAGTAATTGTACAACTACTGCTGGACAAGGGAGGAGATATCTGTGCAGAGGGGGGAAATTATGGGTTCCCACTCACGGAAGCATCTTTGGGAGGACACGAGGGGATTGTACGACTGCTTTTGCAAAAAGGAGCAGACGTCCATGCAAAGGGTGGAATCTACGGTTACGCGCTGATGGCGGCGGCGTCTGAAGGACACGAAGGAATTGTGAGACTACTGCTGGACAAAGGTGCAGATGTCTGTGCAGAGGGGGGAGATTACGGGTTTCCACTCACGGGGGCATCATGTGAAGGACACGAGGAGATTGTATGGTTGCTTTTGCAAAAAGGAGCAGACGTCCATGCAAGATGTGAAAACTATGGTTACGCGCTGACAGCGGCGTCATCCGAAGGACACGAAGGGATTGTGAAATTACTGTTGGACAGAGGAGCAGATGTCTGTGCAGAAGGAGGGGTTTACGGGTTCCCACTCACGGCGGCATCGTCTGGAGGACACGAGAGGATTGTACGGCTGCTTTTGCAAAAAGGGGCAGACGTTCATGCAAAGGGGGGAGAATACGGTTACGCACTGACGGCGGCAGCGTTCGGGGGACACGAAGTAATTGTGCAATTACTGCTAGACAAAGGTGCAGATGTCTGTGCAGGGGCGGGAGATTACGGGTTCCCACTCACAGCGGCATCGTGTGGAGGACACGAAGGGACCGTACGGCTGCTTTTGCGAAAAGGGGCAGACGTTCATGCAAAGGGGGGAGAATACGGTTACGCACTGACGGCGGCATCGTCCGGGGGACACGACGGGATTGTGAGACTGTTGCTGAAGCAGGGATCAGACGTTCGATTGATAGAAAGTACGGTTACACCCTGACAACGGCGATTCCGCAACTTCTTCTGGAAATTTAATGCCCCATCATATAAAATTATAGACTCAGTCTGGTGTTTTATAACCATGGGACTCAAGTTCAGAGTCCAAGAATTATGAGCATTAAAATTGGATGAGGGGAAGACTAACATGCAAGTTGAATTTCGATTCTGCCGGTCCAGAGCTATTTACCCCGGAGGCCCAAACGGATACACCGAACGAGTTCAGGTCAAATTGACAAGAAATTCGTACCCATCGCCGGCCAGTCATTGGTGTGATTGAATTGGCGAGTCAAATGTACAACATGACTCTATTATGCCGTCTGTGAGTTCCGTAAACGATCGATTTCTGCGATACCTTGTTGGTGAAGATGATAGGCAAAGAATGTGTGGACAATGATGAAAGCTGCAAAGAAATGTTTTCATACACATGTTTTCAGGATCATCTCGCAAATCCAAATCCAAGACCTCACCCGAGTATTGAACAATCTGCCTCGCTACACATTGCTAGCATAATGACTAAGACACGGAGAGGACGACGATCCTCGTCAGGCGTCCAAGCTTCGGATAATGCCTCGACTCCGCCACCGAGCTTAGGCAATTTGGAAGTGGGATCCTTGCTTACATTAGGCGACAGAAGAAAAGGATTCGAGAATTTCGTTGCTAGATAGTTGACGCTGGGTGACAGACCACCATTGTCCCAACGAGTCCTGACAGATCAGATCCATTTGTTTGAAAATGAATATTGCGAACCTGAGGGAGATGCAAAAGGTACGTTGGGTGGTTCTAGAGGAGCCATGTCTGGTGAGTGAGGCGCGCCAACAGACGCTCGTCTTCAAAGTCTAGTAATGTGGAGACTATAGATATTTTTTTCGGTCACCGCCAAACAACGCGACTCATCGCGACATGACTCCAAATTCCCATCGACTACTCTACCGCGGCGCACTCTCTCTGCCAGACTCAAACCTCCTACTCGATGGTCTGACCTTTAGTGCTCCCTCAGGCCTCAACCTTCTCCAAAATCCACTCGCACTCGCACTCGAGAGCATGCATGGAAGGCCGAGTTTGCGGTTCATGGGCGTAGTGAAGATAAAGGACTTGTGGGTTGATAACGAAGGTGATGTTCGAATGTACGCGCAAATGTTTTATTTCCCGTTCCTACGTATGGACTGACTTGCACTTGGACAGAGATATACATCCTTATGCGACTTTAACAAAAGTCTACTTCGAAAACATGTTCGGTTTGGAACCCATAACAGGGGATTCTAGCGAGTGTGGCGTTCGGGTCGCTTTAGGCGACAGCACAGCTAGTACGAGCAAAAATGCCGGTTCGACTTACACTTATCCATCTAAACATTTTGACTTACAATATCCGCCAATGCCCCCCCGGACCCAACAGAAATTATTATAT
Source organism: Hygrophorus russula (assembly GCA_003314125.1). NCBI lineage: Eukaryota > Fungi > Basidiomycota > Agaricomycetes > Agaricales > Hygrophoraceae > Hygrophorus > Hygrophorus russula. Next base: position 13,138 of record QLPE01000936.1, on the reverse strand, counting down.
ACGCCCGATTATCCTCTTCATCAGCACCTACAATCCAGCTCCTCGTAGCACGCATAACACCCACGCCCCCCCAGACACGTCCTCGCCTCCCGAGACCCGATGACCCCACACCACGCAGACCGCCACTCATCGTGAATGCCGACAGTTATTTAAATGGGAAGGGGAAACGGTCTCGTGAGCTTGATTCCTCAGAAATTAACAAAAGGGCGAAGATTGGCGGTAAGATGGCGGGTTTAGGGAGTGACGTCAGACTGGGCCAGAAGGATCCCTCGAGGAAAGCAGATAAGTTGTTTAAAGTGCCTGAACTGCCGCTGAGGTCGGCCTCTAGGCCGGATGATGGAGAGTCGGATGTGTTTGGTGCGGTCGGTCCGAATAACCTTGTTAAAGAAAAGGGCAGGAAGGATAAAGGAAAGGAGAAAGAGCGTACGGGGGAAGGGAATGGTGAGGTTGGCAAGACAGAGCTGGATAATAAAATAGTATGTTCTTTCAGTGATTTCAACACACTTTGTTTCAACTTTCGTTCTGTGGCTCGATCATTTCCACTAGCTTCTCAAACAATCGACTGTCCACGCACTGTCTTTTCACGGGATAAATAAACAACATCCGGAATTCAAGGAATTATTCGGGTTTGTGTATCGTGGAACTATGTTTGCACTGGTGCGTCTTTCTCCGATTGTTGTTAATTCTTCACGCGACACACCTTTACCGCCGGTTTATTTGCCTCCTTGTTTCCGCGTCACGCAGTCAACGCCAGTGAACTCATTTTTCTCGCAGAGAAATAAAGTGAAGGCGATGTCATTAGATACACGGACTGTGGATCGACTGGTAGAAGCACACGTAGGAATGTATGTGCACGCGGGCGCAGGGTGAGATGGTGCGGTGTGAATATAGCGGGTTCTTGCCTCCGGAGCTGTCAGATTGGGTTTCGGGTTGGATATCTCGAAAGAGGATCACACGTCGAAGCGGAGGTCCGTCTTGAGAATAGCTCCTCAATCTCATTAGACAATCGCTGACATGATAACTCGGATTACCTTCTTATCATGTGCAGCGTAATAGGTACCCATATCAGATGGTGCGCAAGACATTTGAGGTTAAATGTTGTTGCAACGGTCGCTCATGTCAACTCTCGACATTCCGCTACTTCACTGTGCTACTGATAATAATTTTACCGCATTTCAACGGATTCGGACGTACTAAATGCAAACGCATAGCTGTGCTTTTACATGATCATAACATGCCATTCGTTTACTAATTTGCGAATCCCCCGGCCGGGCCTTCGCGTACTAGTAAATCCAAGTATAAATTCAAGCCCTATTCGATACACCTTCTCAGTTCTGCTTCTCCCCGCGACTTTTGCCACTCGTAGTCCATCCTCGCTGCACTGACGATCATGCAACTTACCACTGGCACGAATTCCCTCGTGCTCTTGTTGTCGTTCTTCACGTTCGTCGGTGCATCCACTGCCACCACGGTTGACACGAGGGCGATGCTGGATGTATTCGTTCCAAACATCATTAATCCCAATGCCCAAACGGTGTGGCCGGGCAATAGTACCCAGAATGTCACTTGGTACGCACTGTTGTCTGCGTTGGTGAGTCGTGTTTGGTAACTCCGTTGTTAATTCAGGGATGTGTCCAACCCTCCCGCACAAATCACGAACCTAAAGGGTGAGATCAGACTTGTTTATGACGAGACGATTCTGCCTGGTTCGTGGCACGTTTTCCTGTAGACGTCTGTGTCGAAGTGGCTCACGCCTTCCAGTAATTATGGCTGATGGATTCGACATTCTGGCTGGCAACGTCTCCGTGCAAGTGCCATGGGTGGAGTCGGGTATATACAAAATCGTCTGTGAGTGTTCTTAATGATTTTGTTTGCCAAGTCTGACAAATGACCGGCATGAAGTATTTGGAGACTCGGGTGACTGGAGCCAACCGTTTACAATCACGGCCCCCTAAAGCTGTCGATACATTTCTTAAAAGAGTTAGTACGGACTTGAATGAAGGCGTACTTGTTTAGTGACTTGCATCGAATTCGCGACTTCCACCGACGGTCTGATTTTGCCGCAGGCTTCTCTTTTGTTTACATACGATTGTACTTACCACTTTATAGAGCCAGCAAGATGGAGAAAAGCCATATCGGAAGTCATGAATGACACGAGAAGTAGCCACGTCGTCCAAGTGGGCATTGGCCCCGAGTTTGATTGACGCAACGTACGACTGTTGACGCACCAGTCGCCGAGAAGAAAGTTGTACCTGACAAAGAATCTGCAGGGCAAGATGATCCCACTCAGTGGGGCTGAGTTCATTAAAGGAGGCAAACAGTTCCGGATCTGTGAATCCAACGATATAAGTTTCTTATGTTGCTTGCACAGCGAGCCGGATGAGTCACTGTAATTCTGGCTTGTCTGGGTGGTCTTTGAGACATCTACGAATGACACCCGTCATCGCACAAGCCGTCAATTCTCCTTGTCCCCCGTCTGCTGGACAACACGGATACAGGTTTTGAATGGGATTTATCTGGGGAGTATGTGTTGCTCGAGGGGAAGTAGGCTGATATATGGGTTTATTTTGCATCGCCAATTCCAACCCAGTTCGACCAGTCCTTTTGTCGAAAAAAAGGCATCGTAGAACGAAGGACGGTTTCGAGTCTAGAATTGGACAAGGAATTGTCGGTCGCGAGTTTGTGCACGAATCCGTGTTCTACTTTGATCGCTGGCATGACCACAGAAAGCAGGGGGCCCAGGGTGGCTGTCTCGTGGTTTGCAGTATCATATATCATGTCTAGCGAGAAGTACCAGGTCCCGGCAGAATAAGGACATGTCACTCTAAAATGTTGCTCCATAGAATCGGTCGTCTAACCTCTCGGATATCCTGATGACGGCTTATATTCTCCGAGTCCGATATTTCAAGATGCCGATAAAGGACTCGCGGCACGCAAGTCTGGGCTTGACACAAGCATGACCCGCCCGACGGCTATAAATCCGTCAAGTCTCCTCTTGGTGTACTTGCCTTACGCCCATCATGCAAACGAACCTGAACGTCGTCATGAACTTGCTGGTCTTCTTGTTGTCGTTCTGCACACTCGTGGCCGGTACCCCTATATTGAAGGCCAGAGACGTGTTCGTACCTGCGATAACGTACCCACGTGCTGGTACCGTATGGGAGGTCAAGGACCACCACAATGTCACTTGGTATGTTCCCTTCTGGACGCCGTAGAGAACAGACATGAACTTTGGCATAGGGACACAAGTAATGCACCGGTCAATATCACGAACAAGGTTGGGTCTATCATGCTTCGTCAGAATGGCAAAACATTACCGGGTTCGTACTTGCATCGTAGAGTATACTATGCTCCATAATTGTTGCTTACTGTTTCGGTCGACAGTGACCTTGGCTGATGGGTTCGACATCCTGCTTGGCAGGATCGAGGTGCAAGTGCCCTGTGTAGTTGCCGGTGATTATGAACTCGTTCGTGAGTGCCTGGTGCATCCCAGTCTCACGACTATCTCACTCAAGTACTTGTAGTTTTTGGGGATTCGGGCAATTTTAGTCCTACGTTCAGTATCGTCGCATCAACTACACGATAACGACATTCACGAAGGGATAGCTATGATTTTCGCCGTTGGACGTATTTCGTTTTGACGGCCGAGATTATGCTTTGGGGATAAAGCTAGGATATGGGGTCAACTTTGTGCTCAGAACCTGTATGATTAGTATGTAATGCAAAATATGAAATGTAGCACGCGTCAAAGTATGCAGCCACCACCAGCCTTATACCTCATGCCAAATCCGCGCAACCTCAAACCCCCACCTCGTGTTGTACTATTAGTAGTTCCGTTCCAACCATAAAGCATCTGCTGCACACACTCCCTCCACAACCCTCCCTTTGTACGGTCACCTGGCAAACAACAACCTCGATACCACGTAAAGGTTGAATTGATCCTTTTGCGCCATAGCATCCAGATCAAGCTCGAAGATCTGTGTAGAAGAATAGTAGCTGAGTGATCCGAGACTGAGATTTGCTGGTGAATTGGACTGGGAGGCGCAAGTGCTTGGCGCTCTTGAAACTTGACATAATATCAAGGTCGCCTATGACGCCCGTAACAGACAGAATCCACCCCTACAGTGCCAATACGACTCGGAAGCCCACGCCAGAATATAGATGTTTTCGTGATAACACATCAAGAATACCCGGTTCCACAGATCTGAACTCCTCGAAGGGTAGTTCTTAAGAAAGCGGTGGGGAAACCGGTTCCCGTTTCTTTCGTGGATCCTTTGTCCCTTGCTTGCAAATTTAGTAGAACACCAACAAATTCGTAATCCTGTCCTCACCGGGTTCTGCAACAGAATCTGGTGCCCCACAAGACCACGTAACCATACATCGGTGATATAGTCAGGGACATTCGGATGTAACCTGCTATTAAATTGTAACGTTTAGTGTAACTCATCATTGTAAGCGTTGTAACGTATTATTCCCATTCTTATTTTAGAGTGTCATACCCCGGTGAGAAGGCAGAGTTTTACCGTCAGACTCGGAGTAGTATTATTCGAACTCAAGTTTGAAATCGGTCGCCGTTTTTGTTGACTACAGCTATAGGAGGCTTTAATGTTATCCATGCCATCCATAGATAGTTTCGGGTTGACGAAGACGTATAGTATCCATCCGCTCAGATCCCGGTATCATTCGTCTAAAATGCGGGGTTCCCAAAGTCATAGACGCGAATTTATATGTTGACCTTGAACAAAGAATGTGCCAGTGAGCAACTTCGATACATTATAGATCGAAAAGAAAAGTTACAATATTTATTCCGTTGATAATTACGACAAGAGTAGAGGCAGTTGCGACGTTGTATCGGAGATCCAAAGCAATGACGTCGAGCTTTTACAATAAACAACTTAAAAGCAAAAATGACAGACAAATAATGAGCAATGCGCTCATGGTCACCGCCGTAGCTAAAGACATCTCAAACATCTCCACTACAAGTGCAACTCCTAAACCAACTATTCCCATCAGGATCAGCACAGCTGGCATCCGAGATGCATAATTGATGAGGGGAAGGGGCGGGTTTACTTTAATATGAATTTGGGCGAGGCAGATGGCGATAGAAAGGCCAAGTAGTTCCAATAGTATGGACAAAGAAAGGGTTGCACGGGTCACAACCATAGGAGTCGAAAGAAGCAGCTGCATTTGGATGGCGACGAGCGCACTAGCCTTGAAAGATGGGTGAGTGAATGATAATGTAGAGTTCATAATATTACGAACAATCATGACTTCACGCTGCCAATCATATGAAGACTCCTGTGGGAGAGTCTCATGCAAGGGTACGGGACGATTGTCATGGACGGCCGAGGGGTCTGCATCAAAGAGTAAGTTACAGAGAGGTCTCATGATGGCAAGACGTACTGGAGTTTGACGGGATAGGCATAAGTTGAGCGGGAAATGACAGTGAAGTAGGAGTGTCATCTTGGCCTCTTTATATACCATAGTATCGGTCATGCAACGGAAATAATGAACAAGGGGTGACCTCGAGATCTGGAGGGTGGTGTAACAGTGTGGTAGTAGTTTTGCGCCGTATTTTGACAAATTTTGACAAATTTTGACATAGCAATTGATTTGAAAATTCACACAGCAACTCGGGGATGAGCGCTATGAGCGGTTGTGCGGATAAGAGTTTTTTAACGTCTCCGGAGAGGGCCAATGTGGTTGGAGCAAACCAAAGGATGGAAATGACCACGAAGCGATAATGCATCGATAATGTTTTACGAGACAAAATCATCGACCGATGCTGCAAAACAGTGACCTTGATTTTTGACTGTGAGCCACGGATGGAAGGACCCTGTGTTAGCGGCCATTCCAGCTGCATGTGTATATCTAACACGCGCTCGGTTCAATGATAGCACTAGTGCCAAGAGCGTATAAAGTGGAGGTAGTAGAAACCTGAGGTTTTATTTTCATGCTATATCCAAGTTGTGCGAAGCTTAGCTCCACATGAGGTTCCTAACCAGGGCAGATTGATAGAAGAACCTTCTTGCCACAGCCTCACTGCGAAAAAAGACGACAAGGGGGTGAGCTGACATGGCCATCCTAAGTAGCGCCGCAATGCGCTCAAAACTATCAAATGTAAATTTCGTGAGCCTGTCGATTCGTACAAAAATTTCGACGTGCGCGTCTTCCGGAGTGTAACAGGTGTCGACTTTCTGATTTTCTCCACTGCATTCCAGATACCATCGAGGGAGTAACCTTGGTTGTTGAAGGTGCTAAGAACCGGATCCGGATCCGCGGAGGTGATTGCCTCAATGGCCCTAAGCTTGAAAGTCACACCCTCATGGATGACAGACGGGTACTATGTACGAGAGAATAGGAATGCGTAAGCGGTCTTGGAAATTGGAGATGGCAACCTGGCACGCTTTTGATCTGATCGTTTAAGATTCCGGATACTGCCAGGTGGGGTGAGGTAAAAAAGTGATGGCGTGGCGTGAGACTCATAGTGTTACACAGGCACAGTGCTCAGTCCGATTTGGCATAGAAATACCCCAGAAATCTGAGGTCGAGTAGCATGTGTCGACTACATTTCCGGAGATTGCCTGCGAACAGGCGGTGTGCCCATATATAAGCCCACAAGATGAGTGGTGAGCATATTCAAGCGCTACCTTTCCAACCAAGATCATGATAGATGCGCCTGCT
>QLPE01000935.1:9571-19780 GCA_003314125.1 Hygrophorus russula | reverse complement strand
AGACACGTTAGATGTCTTTTAACAGTAGAAGCTTACCATTTCATATGATCATGCCTGTACTGCCCGTAATCTGGCCTCTCCCAAGTGCTCCTCGCAAGAGCTGGCAAGGAGTCACGATCGCAACGATGGAGTCCTCCCCACTGTTAACATCCGTCGTCACCATAACATCTCGATAGACTCGGGAATAGTGGTAACACTATGTTCCGTAAATTTCTGAAACCCTCCGTTCTCGACGAGCGCCAGTAGACCACTACTCCGACAACAAACTATCGAGACTTGTCAAACGGGACCCGATCAGGAATACTGCCAGTCTAATTACTTAAAGTTGCACTCTCACGACAAGTTGACCACATGTCCCGGCTGTTTCCCAAGTAGAAATCAGGCGACATAAAGGGCGGATCTTTACGGCTCTTCTCCTCTTGAACCTATTATTTCGGAAAATGGCTGTGAAAACTCATACTTGGATATCCTTGTGGTTTCTCATCACCATACCAGTCATTTTTTGGGATGCTGGGTACTGTTTCATGCGGTACGTCCTCTACTCGACGAGTTTGACCGTTTCAATAATATTTTATGAAGACCACGGTCCATGGAGGGAGGTGACCTCCACTGGATCTGGCAGCCTTATAGCAAATACCAAAACATAGATTATGTGAGCCTTCGTTTCTCTTTTCCACCCATGACAACACTCATTCGGACCAGGTTTACGGTGTGAAAGCTCTTCAAGAAGGGGACGGATTTCCTAATGCCCAATGTACGCCCTACTTGATACTGGCTATGGAGGTCAGCACACTTAACAACTAAAACAGCATTGTTGAACGTCATCGAGAACCTCCTGAACATCGTATACCTATACCTTGCATATGTAAAAGCGTGGCCAGCCTCCCCGGTAATTGGTTTCGCCAGCGCATGCATGACCCTGTCGAAAACCGTCCTATACTGGGCGCTCGAGTTTTACTGCGGTGGCTGCTCAACTGGACATAACAGCATGAGTGACCTGATCTTGTATTGGATCATACCGAATGGGTACGTGTGCTGAGACTTTTCATCATTCAATGTCTGATCTGGAACCAGGTTGTGGCTCATCTTCCCAAGCCTTATCATAGTGCAACTGGGCAAGGACCTGGTTGCTTCTGCGAGTGCTGCAGCGAATGCCTCGACTAAAGCTGCATCTGGAAAGACCAATTGAAATATTGTGGCGGTTGTCGTGAAGCCTCGACCATGCTTTGAGTTAACTTTTCATCTGACCATTTGGTACGGAGTTTCGTCATTTTTCGTGTACAGTTATCGTTGTAGCTGCCTTGGTTGACATATTCTATGGAATACCGCTCGTCGTACCGGTAAAAGCCTTGAAGACCGAATCCCGAATTTAATCAACCAATGTCAAAATCACCATGGCCTCGATAAACCCTTCTCTTAGCATCCACAAAAACGCCCTGTATCCTTATGCCTTGCATATGTAAATGATTTCGCCAGCACAACATTCAGGATCCAATGTGTCAGACCAGATCGAACTAGTAGCTGACCCTGACTATCGATCTAGATTTGCAGTCAATCAATTTAAGCTTAGTTTGGTCAGGCACCCCCTATCATCAACACCCTGAACCGAATAAAAAGGGACGGCACAAATGTAGCACATACAAAATAACATAGTGTACAATATTCAAAAAGATCCACAGTACAGCCGGTTGGCTCAGATAAGCTCCGCAGCCTCCGGGTCAGCTTCATGCATCTTCACCCACAATCCGCCCTTATAAACACCAGACCTTGAGTATCCCATAAACGCGCCTCAGAGCCAATACGACTCACCTCCGGATACAGCGTCAAGTGGCTCTTCGGCCAGACCCGCTCGATGCCCTTACGACCCCTCGCAGTGGCCCACTCGGCCGGTGGACGGCTCGCAGGAGGCTGCGATTCGGGATCGAGGGATATGGAAGAGAAGCTCTGCAGGAGCCGCACGAGCATGAAAGACATCTCATTATATGCGAACTGTGACAGAACGTTAGCATGGGGGGACTGCGCGCAAGGAATATGGACGAGCCTGTTGCCCGAGGCAGATGCGAGGACCAGCGTTGAACGGGAGGAATATAAAAGCGTTGTTGACGAGGTATTTCTTCACTCTGTCGTCGAGGAAGCGGTCCGGGTCGAATTCTTCGGCTATGGACATTCGCCCAGCACTTGTGTTAGTTTCAAAAGGGAAGGGCCGAGTGTATAGACTTGCCATCTGGGCCCCAAAGAGAAGTTTGCCGGTGCATCAGTAGGACACAATAGGAAATCCTTAAATCGACCAGTCAGATATGTTTCGGGAGAAGGACATGGTTAGTGCGCACTTTGTCCCCGCCGGAATATAGATGGGCTTCTCCGCTGGGTTGGGCGACGGCCAGGTCGTAGCGTTGATGCTCTCTCTGCAAATGCGAGTTCAAGGCAACAAGATAAGCGTAGTAGATCAACTTGACATACCGAACATTGAATGGTCTAGATAATACGAGAATTCAGTAGACTTCTACTTGCAAATCGTGATAACAGCACTCACACCACTGGGTACAGCCTCATGGTTTCTGAGATAAGAATCACGACAATCAGGCATGCTCCTATGCTCGAGAGAAATACAACACACCGTTGATTACCGCTCTCAGGTATTTCATTTCCCGGACATCCTCCAAAGTTGGCTTACGAGTGGGACCGACCTGTGACAGAATTTCTTCACGTAGGCGAGTGAACACAGCCGGGTACATTGCCAGACAGTAGGTGACAAAAGTCAATGTCGCAGCAGTCTAGTTAAGATGGCAAGTCAAAGAACTGAGGAAATAGATTGCTTAAACAGGGCAACGTACGGTGTCTCGTCCTGCAAGTAGAATATTCAGCACTTCGTCCTTGATAACCACTGGATCTACAAAACAACACATGTCACCGACGACAATTCAAAAATTAAGATGCTTCTATACCAGATGTGAATTTTACTAGGTGACCAAGGACAGTCTCATCGTCATCAATAGCGTCATCCACCTTAGCGTCGTGTGATATCGAGCTTCCTTTCTTCTTGATGGCATCCCTGATAACAGGGTACAAGAATGCATCCACAACCTTCATAGGATCGGTGGTTCCATCCTTGAATATTTCAAACAAAGGCCACAACCAGCCGATGCGCTCTCGGCTGGCAGACTGCAACGAAGCTGCCAAAAATGAAGAGGGAAAGTCGTTGGACGGTGGGCCCTTCGATTGGCCAGGAACAACAACGTTGTGAGGGTACGGCAAACCGGCCGACAGGCTGTGTACGCAATTGCCTAAGAGGAACTCGGTGGCTGAGTCAAGCGTGAAGCGGCCCATGATGTCCTGAATAAATTATATACATATGTCAATGAAAACAAGAGGGCAGAAGAACGTAGAGTCACTTGGAAGTCCACGGCATAACCTGCACGGAATCTTTGCTTCATGTTCTTGATAACATCCTCAGCGTGACGATCAAAAATATCGAAATGACTGATCCGGTCACGATTGAAAAAGGGTCGGGTCATGGAGCGATGGAACCTAAAAATGACGCTATAGTCTGTCAAATTGAGAGCTGGGCGAATGTTGACTTACTTCCACATATCCCCTGACACGATTGTGAGTTACATAAGTGCATGTACGAGTGTGTGTAGATGTGAAATACCGTCAGAGTTGAACACCCCTGTCCCAAGGAAAGAATGCATCGACTGGTGGAATCTCTCGCCTTTAAACCAAAGCATATTCTATTTAACACATACAACCAAGAGGAGGCATGCTAACCTTTCACGTAGTTATTGAAATCGGTAGCAAGAATGAGCTGTAAGAATCATGTATTAGAGTTGTCCCCAACGAGCTAAAGGCGCAAAGCACTTTGATATTGTTTGGATCGATCGTAAAAAGCAGATCCTCCCACATCATATACAGGTTAAAGGTAGGCCCATGTTCTTCAACTAGTTCTGGTATGCCATCACCTACGAGAAGGAATATAGTCAATACACTGAATATACAAAAATCGGGACACGTACCAATGTAGCCATGGTGAAAATTATGTATCAATCGGAGTAATACATCAATATTGCCGAACCACGTCCCACGAATTTCAGGGGCCAAGCGAGCACCCATGGCTGCAGCCTGACGTCGGTGAGAGATGGACCGCAATATAACGGTACCAGAAGCATAAATTGGCAGGGCAAGCACTCCTCCCGTAACAAGGAGCCATGTTGGAATGGTGGTACCAAAGCGGCTGCATATGTTTTGCAAACCAATGGCTGCAAATACGGGCGTGGCGAGGGCAAGCAAGCCACGAGCAATAAGCTGTAAACCGGGGGGGATTTTCGCCATCAAAGTTGTGGTTGAATACAAAGGAGAGGCCGAGGGGAATAGAGGAGGTGGCGTGCAAATAGTCACAAGCCCTCATGAAGATCATGATACTCCACGTGACTCTAGTTTTCGGTCTGTTCGGTGGGCAGGCGACGTCCAAGATCTTCCAGGTTCGAATGAATCAAATCAGACCATACCAGAAACCGCAATATACGCATGGTCGTCGCCCAGAAACAGCCAAATTATTTCAAAGCAAGTTGAGTGAACATATACCGTGATCCCACGACTTTTGCTACCATAACTGACGTGTATTCATCTAGCCAAAGCGGGCGTGCCTGAGCATGTTTAGAGATTTCCATGAAAAGGTTGGCTTGAGAGCGCGCAGGATCTGCAGCCGCTCACAATTGTCCACGAGGTGTGAGTACATGTGAGTCTCGAATCAAGTTATTAAAACTCCGCGCGTACTCCACCATCTTAGAGAACCCATAGCCGAACCCCGCAAATGAACTTGTATACGGACAGAAGTTCCAGTGGCCTTCGGTATGAAGCTTAAAAGTGAGATTCTGAGAAGGTTGTGCCCTTTTGGACCAAGCACATCATAATGAGAGAACGTCACGTATATTGCCTGGACGACTGGCATAATCAAAACACGTAGCACATCTGATACAGTCATAATACGACGGTTAATTTTACTAGGATCTACCATGCAATGCGGGCTAGCACAGAGTCTTTGTGACCCCGCACATACCACTTCCGCGTCTCATCCAAAAACAGGACGACAATACCATATCTAGACACAAATACATGAGTACGAGCAAATTGAGGCCAGGTTCGAGACCATAACGTACGCCATGGGTAAGAAGAAGTACTCCGCTTTAATACCGCGGGTCAGGAAGATTTTCTGGAACCATCCGACATACGAGAAGAAGCTGGAAGAGCGCGAGCCTGAGTCAAGGAAGCTGGAATGAACATTAGGGGCGGCTTACCAGGCCAGCGCAAGCGCCATCAGCATTGCAGGGAATAGGTATACATTACGCGTTTTGGGCCCTCCAAGCGGATTCTGCTGGAATAGGGAAAGCCGGCGAGTCCTCGTAGCCAAAAGATTGAACCATTGCATGATAACCAGATTGAAGAAATCTGGTATTCCAATGAGAACGCAATATGCAATCAACTAAACACTCTTATTGCTCACAAATAGACTGGGCCTTGTTCGTCAATTCCGCCAATAGATTTGGGTCGACGTCTGATGATCCGTACTTGAGCCATAGGGCTGAGAACGGAACGCCATTGCGCTGGAAGCCAAAGTAGAAAGCACTTTGTACGGGGTCATCAGTATGGGTTTACCAATAACGGTAAATAAGACTTACCCAGTCATAGATGTCAAGCTCTCAAGTACGCCAATGAAGAGATACGCGTGAGAGAGAAGCCTCAAATCAGCGAGACGGTCCTTTTTAGGATTCCGTGGCTTCCGTAGGAGGAGATCAGCTTCAGGCTTTTCTTGAACTAAGGACAGAGCCGGGAGAACATCCGTGGCAACGCATATAAGAATCATCTGAATATTACTTAGTGCTTGAGGCAGACCTAAGGAAGGTAGATTAAGGATGACGGCGAAGATGGGATACGGCTAAACGACGTACCAAATAGGACATTTAGAAGAACTGGCATCAGCTCGGAGAACGAGCCAGCAGGAAGAAGGTAAAGAATGGATTTGCGGAGATTCTCGAAACATAGGCGACCATATTCGATGCCTGTGATGGCGTTAAACACGTCAATGTCCAAGTACTGCGAAGACTAACCCGTGATAATAGCAGAGAAGTTGTCGAGCAGAATCAAATCAGCTGCTTCCTGTGACTTTGTTAAATGGCCACATCAGAAACAGTCCATAAAAAGGCTTGCCATCGCGACTTCAGAACCACCAGCCACAGCTACACCGACATCAGCCTGCTTCAGGGCGGGGGCATCATTGACTAAGAACTTGGAGTTAGGTGCACTACTACGTCAGGGAGAAAATGAATCTATTTACCCCCATCGCCTAAGAACGAACGGTCAAACGTGTGATCATGGTCGAACCTCCAGATATGACTTACCTGTAACAGCAACAGTACACCCTGAGGTTTGGAAAGCGCGGACTATCTGGAGCTTTTGCTGAGGACTGGTACGTGCAAACACTATTTCGTCGAACTGTATGACGTTTTCGAACTCAGCAAGATCTAGATCACAATATGATCCAACAACTTACAGTCAAGACCTGTTTCCATTGCGATTCCGTCATCGTCATCATTTCTGACCCACTTAAAACCAGACTGGTCAGGGTATCGCTGTCTTTCTTGTCATCGTTGAAATCAGGTACTTGGTCGAGTGGTTTGTCGAGAATCAGGTCACCGATGTGCTGGACGGCCGATACTGGATTAGTGATGATACCCACCTGCTGTGCAATTGCCGTGGCAGTCACAGCAAAATCGCCTGAAAAAAATTAAATAAAACACAAGAGTCACAATGCTTTGGTATTACTCACCAGTGACCATTGCGAACCGGATGCCCGCGCGGCGACAGACTGCCACGGTCTTCGCAGTGTCATCACGAGGGGGGTCAACAAGGGCTATAAGACCGACGACAACAAGATCGATATTGAGGGAGATAAGACGGTCTTCAAGGAGCGAAGTATCCGCGACGGCCTCCTTGCTAAGATCAGCTGACTTGATGACCTTTTTAGCAAGCAGCAAGATACGTTGACCATGACTAGCGAGATCAAGCTGAACAGCTGATATCTTAGCCATAGCGTCCTCATCTAGCCGGGAGGGAAGTCCATTCGGTCCTATGAAGTGGGAGCAGCGGCGAGAAAGAACATCAGGGGCCTACATATTAATCTGTGTCATAACAAGAAATAAAAGAAATACAACTTCAAAAATACGTACACCCTTGACGAGAAGAAGGTAGTCTCCCGTTTGGAAGTCGTCCGATTCGGCAAGCGGCAATGCTGCCGGGAAGCCGCCATCGGCAGATGCCTGGAAAAGTTTTATGGCGAATTTATTCTCTGCACCTGATGTCAGCACTAGTAGATGAAGGATTCAAAATACTCGCTAGAGTTGAAGGCAATCTTTCCGGCCTCTCTCCACGGTTCACGTATATTTTCAACAGGAGTGACACTCTGCGAGAACCTAAGAAGCCCAGTATCTGGGGAGATTCCGGGTAAAAATCATATGCAAAAGAATCGAATGCTCATAAACAAACCAGTAGCATCACCGTTGACCTTCCTGACCGCAATGGGTTCGTCCGATATCGAAGATTCGAAAGCTGCGTCATTACACAAGCCAGCGATGGCAGCGAGCACCTTCACAGTCCGTCCTTCTGGGCCCCCACGAAGCGCAGTTTCTCTTGCTTCATCGACAGTATAACGGTCAGCACCAACGGTAATGTTGGCAACAGTCATTTTGTTCTGCGTAAGCGTTCCCGTCTTGTCTGAGCAGATGACATTGACGGCCCCTAGACTTTCAACCGTAGAAAGGGACTTGCACAGTACGTTGGACTTGCGCATGGCCCTCGCTCTAGAGGGACAAAAGGATGTCCGAATGCGTTTCAACAGACAAGCCGAATATCACCCACATGACAGTCAATGACAGAGTCACACAGACTGGGAGGCCCTCTGCTCCCGGCAATAATGGTCAATGAAGATTCAATTAGCAATGTGCATCTCTAGCGCGCACCGGGTATAAATGCAACGGCAACAGAAACACAGTCGATTAGAAGCGTGGGAACTGTGATGAATCCGGGGTGGTCAGGACGCAGCCAAGCCGCCCACAAAACTAAGAAACGAGATCAGCCGCTGTGATCTGACTTTCAAAGAAGATGCACGCACTAACGATCAAAATTGCCACAACTAACGCCAGTGAGGCAATGATGATAACGAAGCGTAGGATCTCAACCTCCAAAGTTGTCCGTGTAGCCCGTTCAGATGTTGCTTGTTTGGCAATGCGACCGAAAACTGTCCCATCTCCCAGACCAACACAAATTCCGACACCACTGCCACTAGTACATAGGGTCCCTTGGAGTGCGATGTTGCGGGATTCCATGACTGCCGTACTAGTCAACGGCGAAGAGAACAGTCGTAAGGAACGATTGCTCACAATTGGGATCCGTGCAGTCGACACCGGCAGGGATGGCGTTGCTCTCTCCAGTTAGAATGGACCTGTCGAATCTCAAGTCGGACGAAACGTCAATGAGACGGATGTCTGCCGGCACTTTAGAGCCGAGGGTGATCTTGACCATGTCGCCAGCGACAAGGTCCGCAGCTGGAATCCTAGAAATCACGTAAGACATACGCAGGGATACATGTTTGCGATTTGACATACTTGAAAGCCTCACCGTCACGAGTGACGAGCACTTCAGAGGGGAGCATCCCAGATATTGAGGCCATAACTCTACGGGTGGTGAAATCTGCACCTTGCGTGAGCACCAAAACGTTTTCGGTTGAAATAGCCAACGCACCCTGCCAAGCATTAAAAATGGCTTGGATGGCGATGACAATTAAAAGAACGACAGCGAGTGCGAGGTTAGAGGAAGCGGGATTAGGGTCTCCGAGCGGTCTCCTATCACACCAGTGAGTTACATCACAGCAGAGTCGTGCTGAATTACTTACCATGCAATGAAGCAAATAATACTGGCGACGAAAAGGAGAGAACCAAAGCCTATTTATCGGTCAACAAGGATCTAGCATTATTGACTTCTACTCTTACCGCCAAAAATATAGAAGAATATCTTCCTGAACAAATGACTGGGGGGAGGGCTGATGACATTCTTGCCGTTCTTGGCGAGTCTTCTTGCCGCCATGCTACCATCAAGCCCCAACTTTTGGGAGACTCCGAGACGTACACAGACTTCGTCCGCCGGTAGCGTGTGCCACTCAAGAAGGGAGAGATCTGAGAAAACAGTAAACGTAATGTGGGAGGGAGAGCGTAATCAAACTCACCGGTGACGTCCCTTGTGCCATTGGCGTCAGTTCGGCCCTCCTTGGTGTCCGTAACATGGATACTGAGAGGGAGCGACGTCAGTGGTACCCCTGACGAGCCCAGAACAACTCACCTTAATGTTCTAAAATCCCCAGGAATCTTCGCGCTAGGGTCAACCTTGGGTGGACGACTAACAAAACCGATTGAGTTGGTTCTCGACATCGTCCTTTGCTCCAACCGTGACATTGAAGCTGAAGTACCGGGAGGCACAAAGTTGAGGTTGGACATGCCCTCGACTTCTGTGTCCTTGAACTCGGCCGAGAAAGATGATTCAATGTCACTTTTGAGGTCTCTGTGTGCCGCCGCCATGATGGGCGAACGAGAGGCGGTTCAGTATTTATATAAAAGTCTGAGTTTGTATTCGAATGGCGGAAAGTCCTCGCGCAAGCACATGCTAGTGATCTTAGGAGCCATAAAATTGCATGAAATGGACGGATAGGCTCCACTGGCGAAAATATCTCGCCTTGATGCCCATGGTTATGATGCCACGCACAGCCTATCGCAACCCCAGGTTGCCAGAGCGTGGCGACTTCCTCGACGATAATGGGCGTGGCGTTGGGCGCGCCTCGTTCCGCGGGCTCTCTTTCCTGCGCGCACTTGCATAGAACTTATACGATCAGCTAAAGGCGGTGAGATAGGTACATATTACCTCCGCTTACGTTGTTTCGAGACACACTGAGGTACGGCATATCACTAGTACTGGCACATAGAACTCGGAGTCACGACATACTATACTCAACTCAACGATCGTACGACGGGACTCGCGAGTCCCGTCGTTGAGTCAACTGTTATGTATACGTGCATCCTAGGATCCAGTGAAAACCCCGTATTTTTGTATCGGATTGTATTGTATTATTTAGTTTTATATACAAGGGTCATAGTTTTATTTCGGATA
>QLPE01000100.1:10555-21334 GCA_003314125.1 Hygrophorus russula | reverse complement strand
AGATGCTACCATGCCTGACCTACACGATCCATCACAACCGATTCACCCAGTTCGCATTGGGACTCATGCAACTCCACAGCGTAAGTTGCGTTTTTGATTACCCTTTTAAGAATTGCGTTGACACCCAGCACATTTCAGCATCACACCGTCCAGCTCCGTCTCAGTATGAAGGTGGTCACCCCACCCCATCGGAATATGCTCGTGATCGTCCTACTACCCCAGGTCCGCATGGCACACCACCTGGTAAATCTAAATATTAATATTTAGTCAGTACGCGCTGACGTTTGCTGGCACTAGTGTCCTATCACCCAATTACGTCGGAATACGACCGCGCCGCTCCCCCATCAGTGCACCGTCGCCCAACGACACCCAGATCAGAGTTAGCCACTCAAATTCGTCAAACCCCAGCTGATACTTTTATTCCTACTATGCATCCTGCGGAGAGTCGACAACTGTCTGAAAGAGCTGTAGAGAGTCGACGCCCGTCAGAAAGAGCTGCAGAGAGTCGACGCCCATCAGAAAGAGCTGCAGAGAGTCGACGCCCGTCAGATAGAGCTCCAACCGACATCACACATTATCCCCCGTCCGAAAGGCGGTCACCGAGCTTACCGAGGAGTATTGTTCAGCCCATCCCCCCTCGCCGAGTCGCTTCTGAACTTGACCTAACCTATGACGACGCCGAACGGGAACGTCACGAGCGATTTGGAGAAGTGGAAAGACAGTTGCTGGACACGGCTCAAGCTGCCGCTGAGGCTGAGGACCAGCGAGAGGCAGAATTCCGTCGTAACGAAGAAGAGCGTAATCGTTTATTCTTAGAAAGCGAGGAAAGGAGGGATGAAGAAGCAAGGCAACGGAGAGAGCAAATCTGGCACGATCTAGAAGCACGTATAGCTGGCCCTCCTCAAGAACCAGTGCACGAACCAGTGTTGGAGCCGGAGCCAGAGCCAGAGCCAGAGCCACCGGCAGAGCCTGGGATAGAACCTTCTCCGCCAACCAGTGGAACAGGAGTCCGAACTGACGATGCGGCGTCAATCATAGAATCCTCCCGGCTTGCTACCTCCCAATATGCAAGGGAGATTCGGGAAATCGTCGCAGCCGAGAGAGAGGAGATGATGAGAGAGCGTGAAGCGGCTGATGCAGAGCGTGAACGACTGCGTGCCGAAGCGGAAGCCGAGCATGCTCAATTGAATGCGGAGCGGGAGGCGAGAATTCGGGCACTGGAAGAAGAATTGTCTACGGTCCGTGGAGAACTCGAGAACGAACGGCAACAGAGAGTAACGGAGGAAGCTGAGACGCGGGAGAGGGAGAGACAAGAAACGTTGGAGAGAGACGAGGCTGTAAGAAACCAACTGGGTGATATCACAAACCTGGTTCAGGATCAACGAGACGAGTGTGTAAGGAAGAAAGAGTTGATGGAAGAGAGATGGGCAGAGAAGGAAGGTAGACGACAACAGAAAGATTCTCAACTTGCTGAGCTCCGTGATATGGTCGCAAAAATCGTTGAGGACCGTGAAGCCGATAGGATCAGGGCTGAGGAAGAACGTGTTGCTGCTGAGGGTAAACCAGGTAAGCTTTGTCAGATCTACACAAAACAGTTCTAACTTGCATTGAAACAGGCATCGAAAGGGTCCTGGAAGAGCTCCAAAGGCAAAATGCAGAACAAAGGGAGCTACTCAACGCTTTGTCAGATAGTAGGTGTTTACTGATCTCTTACAGCGACATATACCTGATATTTGTCCGCTCTAGGTTGGCGTGCCGACTGCACCAGGCAACATGAAGAGACTATCAATGCGGTTAGAGCCACTGCCCAAGAACAAGTACCATTCAACGTGCAAGGAGTGAGTGTCATGCAATTGTCGTTACGTTGTTCTTAAAGACCACATTCTAGTATCTTGACGAGTTCAGCAAGGCGTTGGCATCTGAAGTGCGCATTCTGCTTGGAGAAGTGGGCAAATTACGTGAAGAGAGACGAGCCCTTCAATAGTGTGTATCCGTTCGACCATCAGCTGAGTGCTACCCGCTGATAATTCACGGCTTATAGTGAGCTCGGGTACTTGATGTGCATGAAGTCCAAGTATGGTCCAGGCGGCGAGTTCGAACCAGAATGGTTTGTTGACCTCTACCATTCCAAGCCTAGTACTTATAATTCGTTTTGCAGGAAACCCCCACCTGGTGCTCCTGGTGGACCACCTGTGGACCCCCCTCCTCCTGAACCCCCAATGCCTCCTGAAGAGCCGATGCCCGCCAAACCTGGCTGGCGCACAGTCAGAACTGGCCGCAGACAAAAGAAGAAGGAGCCTGGTCCCCCACCGCAGGTCATTCCTGCAATCCCTGATCCCAGGCGGCAAGTGTCATCGTGGGCAACTTGGCAGCGTGAGTTTCGCAACGACATTTCTACCCGATTCCATGCTAAATTTATGTACGCTATTGTTCAGCCGATCCTGCTCTGGTCCCGACTCCTCCTTCCGTTGAGCCTACGCTACTCGTTCCTGATAGGGGCAGCCCTGGGTTGTTTGGGCCACGGTCGCCACGAGACTCTTTCCGATGAACGACTGATGAATTGACATGTTTTTTTTTTGATATGATTTCTCATGGTTGACTTTTTTTGACGACAATTAACGACTCGCAATCTCAATGCTTACTTACTTCCGACATTATGTTTTCCTACACATGATTTGTTAACGCCAAAAGTTACCATATATTGACGCCTTGTATATATTCATTAATATGAACTTCTTTTGCTTCAACCCGAGGAGGTCCAAATAACAAGGTTCTATTGCAATGAAATAATATGGTTCAGCGAGATGCTCAGGCCATGCCATATGAGACGTCTAAACAGGCCACGACGCCGCGGGCAACTCATTGGCGCAGTCAATATAAATATCTGCTTTAACAGTGTGGAACCCAATGATTACGACTACGCGGCACTTTGTTCAGTCCGGACCCGTGCTTCGAGCGTTGATTTCAATTTTTGTGAGAGCCCTGGCGTTAGTTGTGTAACCCCATCGGCCGTGCAAAGACGGTAGGAGGGCATTGGTTGGTAGGTCTCTACGAGGATCTGACGGCAAAGCTGTGTGTGAGAGAAAGTAACAGTGAGGCGCTCAAAACGCTACCTTGCCGTCTTCGACAAGAACCGAAGCCAAAATATCGTCGGGGTCACCAATTCGTCCCAAAGCAGGGACATTCCGGTTGTCTTTGATGACAATAAAAGTTAGTGGAGGAACGGTGCCCCGTTTATGAATTGGCACACAGACCGTGTATATGCATCCACCCCTGGTGGGTCTGTATGGCACCGTTGACCAACACGTCGTCTAACCCCTCACGGAGCCCAGAACGTATCGCTTCGTGCAAGACATCGCGAAACTTCCCTGCAATTGATTAAAAAACGGTTTTGTCGCGTATGTCCCCCTCACCATTCTCCTTGAAATCAACGAGTCCAGCCTCTTGCCCACGGTCTCCTGAAACAGCTGGCAACCAGCCAATGATTGTGCTAGAATCCGTTGACGCAGGTGCAGTTGGTAGGAAAGACAGGGCAAAGGCCAGGGTGGAGGAAGAGATCGGTGTTGGGGGAGTTACGAGATGGTAAAAAAGGTCCGGTCGGCTTGGGTCTGAAATAGGGAGCGTGGAATCATTTGAGGCAATATATCGCAGTGGAATGGGTCGAAGGTGGTTACGGTGCAGTGACAAGGCGTTTTTTACAGGCCATCTTGAAGCAGCCGTGCAGACACGCAGGACTTGCATTGGATGAAGAAAAATTGGTCACACATTGGGAAATCGGGGATAGAGGTATACTAGAAAAATGTTTGGCATATCGGGATATCAGGACCACATGTATATATACAAACTGCTCTCAAGCCCAGGCCAGATGGACAATCGTGGCAGTTCAGGCTAGAAAATCAAACTACTGTAAGTGCAGCTATCTTTTCGTTGACATCCTACATCGTCAGAGAAAGCTCGCTAGGATTGCTCAACGGTTGCAGATTACAATCAGCTTGAATTGTAGTTTTCCGTCGATAAGTGCACCTTCTTACGTCACGGTTATACAAAGATGTTGTAAAAACCAAGTCCCTACAAAAAAAATTTTGGATTGAGAATATTGAGATGCAGGCTGCAGAAGTAAGGAGAATGAAAGGAACCACTCATGCAAGCCTCTCCAACTTGCTTTAAAAGATCCTTGAAAGCCTTCAAATTCACGCGAAGAGGTTGCTTGAAGCAATGTGAAAATGGCTCCGCAGCAACCTTCCCCACAATTCTCGGCATGGCATCATGGCAAGTTTAGGTTCATGCCGATGATCCGCTTCAGAGCGAGGTCATTTTGTATCTTGAAACTTGAAGCTTGAAAGCCCACGAGAGGTTGATACAGGACGACGCTGCTGTCTAGATGTCTTGGGCCATAATTTAAATTTAAATCAGCCATAATTGCCAAGTATCGTGTTCCTTAACCATTCAGCCGCATGCCCCATGATGCATGTTGCAAGTCGTATTCACCTGTCGTGATAGTGCCCAGTCACATCAGTAACAGTACAAACTTGCCTGGTAAACAACATACTCATAAAGGCATCAGCCTCAAGTTTCTAAGAAGGCCGTGCTAAAAGGGAGTATACAGATAACGTTTCCGGACCATAACGATGGGAAGCACTGATATGCAACCCTTTCTCAAGCCGTTCCGTCGAGAACGAATCTCCATATTTCAGGTGGAAACTCAAAAGACCCGGTATAAAGCACTGTGCTTTTATCTCATGAAATTCAGCTGGACTCCTTCATCGTGCTGGTCACGAATCTCCATATTTCAGGTGGAAACTCAAAAGACCGGTATAAAACACTGTGCTTTTATCTCATGACATTCAGCTGGACTCCTTCATCGTGCTGGTCACAACCAACTGATATACGCCACAAAAATGCTCGTAATTGCCTTTTTTACCGCCCTCCCTGCACTGCTCATCGTCGCCATGCCATTGCCGGTGAATCACCACCCAACTGCGGTGGATTCTAAATCTCGTAGCACCTTGTATCGTCGTGCAGTACGTGAATATTGTTGGATTTTACGCAATATATTGACATTATCTAGCCCCCTAAATTTGAGATTCCACCTGGTTTTGTCGCGGAACCCTACCGGACGGACACCATAAAAAGAATGATGGAACACTACGAAACTAAATCAACGAATGCGCAGAAAGGAGCTGGACTCGCCAGCGCAACTAGTCGCTGGAATAGTCTGCCGCCTGGTCGGGAGTATATGAAATTCAAGTATCATGCAGGGGGTACCACAGAATCTCCCGTCATTGGGAACATAGTTAAAATATATAGGGATAAACTTGCACCCAAGGTCCGTATTTTGACATTCCGAAAGTTGGGCAAAGATAATTTATGCTCTCGTCTTAAGACACATTTCCTACGTGTGCCAGAGGATCATCGGGAAGAAATGGAACTAGAAGGCGCAAAACGATTAAATGATCTCAGCCCGTATACTGCCCGCCGTGTCAGATCCGTGAAAACGTGGGGCGACTGGAATCTCGATGACGGGATCAGGGAAAAAACAAAAATTACCTTCCACTCTAGTACCAGTCCTCGTATTAACAACCAAATTGGGGACCCCATGACAATCACCCGGCCTCTGACGTTGCAGTTTCCCGACGTAATTGGTTCGGATAAGCATACTATGAACCATGAAGTCCGTGAGGCTCATAAAAAGATGGTCGCGGATCCACAGCATCCAGCTACGACATCTAATTATGGGACGATACATTCCAATTGGCACGATAGCTTACCTGATGCGAATGGGAAGACGCATAAACAAGTTATAGTGGGATTAGAAGAGGTGTCAGAAAACGAGACAGAAAGAAAACCCTTGGGCGACTATGCTATTCACATGGGCACTGGAAATTATGAGCCGGTTGGATTGAACACTGGTGGTCTGTCATCGCATGCTGCAGCTGGGACGTCACATGCCGGACCATCCCAGGTGAATAACGAGGTCGCACGTCCTCCGAACAGTCAAGAGCAACAACATTTAGATGTCAGCAGTCCGTCGACGCATGCGTTGTCATCGAATTCCGGGTCGTCACATCTGAACAGTCAAGGGTTGCAATTCAACGCTGGCAGCCCATCATCACATCCTGGGCCATCATTACCTCCTGGACCGTCACATCCCGAGTTATTGCATGCTGGTTCACCTCGGCAGCCACTTCAACCCACTGGTAGTCCGCCTCTGCATAATGAATTTCACATGCCATGGGAACCCGAGTCTCAACCACCACGGCACCCTGGTTTATATACTGATCCGTTATGGTATGCCAGCTTGCCACACCCCCAATCCCCACCCCCGAACAGCCAGATACTACCTCATCCAAGCAGACCATCGTTGCACCTTGGACTTGGCAACCCCGGTCCATCATTAGGCCAATCCCCGACTTCGGTCACCAAAATGCCACCTCATCCAAGTAGCCCATCGTTGGAACTTAGACTCGGCAACCCCGGTACATCGTCACACCCTGAATTATTGCATGCCGGTTCGTCTCAGCAGCTACCACAACCCACTGGTAATCAGCCTCTGCATAACGAATTTTATATGCCATGGGAACCCGCTCAATCAACACGGCACCCTGGTTTATATGGTGACCAATTATGGCATACTGACTCACCACACCTCCAATCCCTACCCCCGGACAGCGAAATACCTCATCCAAACACTCCATCGCTGCAACTTAGACTCGGTCCACCATCACCTGGGCCATCGCATCTCGTTTTACCGCAGCAACCACTACAACCCACTGGTAATCAGCCTCTGCATCCTGATGCATGATCTCCTGGATCCGTGAGTGGCACGGTGCCACCACAAGTCGGTCCGTCATCGAACCCCAGGTCAGCACATCTCGGTGAACAGATTGACGACAAGTATGGCATTTATTGCATCCTGATTCGGTATATCCGTAGCCATGCCAATGAAGTCTATGAGTGCATTTGTGTGTCAAAAAACACTAGTGTTAAGTACAAGCCTGGGTGGTTTGATATTAAGAAGACAACTGGCCAAAAGGAATTTTGAAGTAGGATATCATGGATTAATACCGAGTACCGTGTTCCTCATGTTGCAGGTCGTATTCACCCGTCATGATAGTACATATGTAGATCCCAGTCATCAGTAACGCTACCGCCCAAATCCCAACCTGCCTGGCAGACCATTCGTTTGTCCAGGACTCCATGTCTTCCGCCGACTGGTAGCATCTTGCATAGCTTCCTTCTTTTCCTTCTTTTGGGCAACCCTCGCAGAGTGATACTGCGCACCCTGTGCTGACTCCTTTTCTCTTACAGACGCCTGCCATGCAACGGTATGCGCGTGCTCGCGTACCAGCCCCTCCATCATCGCCTTCTGCCTCTGCTGTTGTTTCCTCTTCTCTGACCACCGAAATGGCGACAACTTCGCACCTACGCCCTGGACTTTAGCCATGACCTTCTGTACGACTTTTTTGGGGCCCCGTTGTACGAGATCCTGGAACTCAAAGTCGTCCAAACTGCGAACCTCGTCCCATATAAAATCGGTGCGCGGCGCAAGAGTCTCTGAAGTGACCAGATTATTTCTTCTGAAAGGAAACGATAAAGGGTGTGCGATAAGATCAAGGATTAAGTCATACCTAACGGGTAACGCAATTGTCAAAGCAGCACACAATAAAAGTGCGATGATAAATGTCGTTCGGACCATTCGAGCCCAAGTGATAGGATGATAAGGAACACAATTACAGATGTTCAAATTGAAGTCGGAATATTATCCAAGGTTGCCAGCACCGAGGATTTGTCTTAGAGTCCAGCTGTCAAACCTGACGTGATCCCTTGTTTTAATAGTTCATTGAACGCTGTGTGAAGCGGCTTGTGAGCCCCGCCCGGCACTGCAATGAGGCTATGACTAGTTTAGCAGTCTTATCTATTTATGACCTGGGGTCGAGCCAGAAGATCAGAAAACGAGGCAGACGTGAGAGAGTTAGACTTTGTTTTGACTTGTTGTCTAAGACCATCGCGTGATGCCAACATCAGATTTACTACTTAAAAGGCCAGTGTCAGGCGGGTGCCACCGAGTATAGCACTACCCCGTTCTTCTCGAAATTTGCAACTACCTCCTGTCCGTCTGTGATAACCCATGTCATAAAACTTTTGCACATGTCCTCGTCTTCAGCCTTAGCGCCCCGAAGGGCGTGTGCTGGGTTGAGCAGAGGGTCATTGGGATCGTCCGACCCTGATAGATAGATGACGAGTGAATCTGTCACCGACGAAGGAGATGATAGCCACGTTCCGAGATCGGTCAATGTGTACTCCGATAAAAGCGAAGCGGCTTCAAGGGCCTGGAGAGGAAAGCGCGGAAATTGGTGATACCATTTAGAGTAGGCCAGCCCCCACGGAACCTAGGCCATAATTAAACAAAGAAAACGAGCGTTACACGGGACGTACTTGGCCAATAGTGATGAATAGTTGGCTTTCTTTGATGTTAGTGGCACTCTTGTCAAATCGCGACAGGAAACGCGTGGGAGGGCGACCGTCGGGTGGCACCTGATGTCCACAATACTTAGTGTTAGGGACAAGGTTTGGGTCACGTCTTACCGCTATGTCTGCGTTTCCACTACTGACAATTTCGTTAAACATCGCAAGAATATCATCGTTGGGATCTAGACCAGCCGGGTTGGTCTTCGGGCCTACCAGTAAGAAATGGTCCTAGGAAAGTGGCCTGATTAGGGGGCCAACGAGATGCTAGCACTTGGGGCTCACCCGGAACACATACTGCCGTTCAACAGCGACACCACTGCTAACTGAGTAATTTTCTGCTGCTTCGTTATAAGTCACAGCGACATCCACAGATCCATCTGCGAGTAGTTCCAGGCTCTCTGTGGTATCACCCAAATACCATGCAACCTAGACCAACGTTAGTTCACGGTGGCCCACAACCGAAGGTGTGAATACGTACTAAGAAGGGCTCGATCCCCAGGTTGACGCTAAACTTGATGAAGGCATCAGCCCAAGCACCTATAAGCCCTGACTGGCCTGCGCCTCCATTCGCAATCCTTAGACGGACTTCCCTTGCCTCGGAATAGCCTCCATTGTAGGTGGCCTGCGGCGCCAGAGTCGACGAGACACTTTCTTGGCTCATACTGGACAATTGATGTAAGCTTTTGGCGAGATCGTTTATATATAGGGTGCATGTTATTTACGTTGGTTTGAGGGACAAGAGTCTAGCGAAATATGCCCTTATGGGGGGTGTTCGTAATTCGAACCTAGCCAGGTTATGTCATTGGCGCCAAGATAACGCCAGTGTGGACATGTTTGCTTTAACGCTCTGTGCCGAGGAAATCAAGAGGAACAGCGAACAGCCCGAGACGACAAGCGTCAGTTTGTCCGAAATGATCCTGCAGATCATTCTGGATAAATATGACACTCCTCGACTTCGCCGTTCCTCTCGTTTTCGATGTTTGGGCCTTCCGGTAGGACCTCTAGACCGAACTTCTTTCCTGCGATAATATTAATGAGGTTTGAGGCTGGAAGGTCCAAACACCGCCCTGGCTTCAACTCAGACATGACATGTGCTTATTCTGAGCCATGTACGGATATCGGGGCGGTGCTTGAGATTCCTCTATGAAGGTTTTGAGGTACTCACAGAGACAGCCCAGGCGGCTCCAAAATGAATCTTTCTTTAGAAAAAATATATATACGGTAAGGGCTTCCGGAACTACTGTAAGATGAGAGAATAACTTTAATCAAAGAGATGCAACGCACGGAGAACACGACGCAATTGACCCAGCCAGTCTCGACATCCCGCCTCTTGCCATCTGACCCTGATGCCAACTTCTTTCTGTCTGGCGACACGACTGGCCCAGTGTGATCCTCCACAACTCGCATAGTACTAGTGGATCATGTCGGAAGAGTGACAGTCTGAGGGAAGACGTTGATTTCGGTGTCAACGGAAGAGCTGAATGTAGTACGTGTGCGACACATAGTTGCACTGCATATCCACCATTCTTCATGCCTAAGCGGCACCGTGCTCAGATGTTGTAAGTGCCATAGCGAAGGCCGACTCGGAATGGCGCGGCACAGCAAAAAAATATCAACATTACATGTAGCATTTAAAAAAAAGGGTTTTACACAGCTAGTAGCTCGTGCAAGACACTGGTATCCCAATGGCTGGCCAGGGAAAACGGATCATTCATGCCAAGCTTAGCTGTATGTTGTAATTATACTCTATAGACACGAAGGCTATCCAAGAGGTTAGGGCATATCATAACTCTCGGTATGAATATATATGAATGCCAATTCTTACTTAGTGCAGACTTGGTCGAGTCTCCACCATCCGCACATTCTACGTGAGTCACTTGGTTAACACCCCCGCGGTGATTAACCCCTTTGGCGGGTAGAATTTTTCGACGCCAGCATGTTGGATAACAAGCTATTCACGTTCAACCCAAGAGGGACGTGGAAATAATGGAGATCAAAAATATATTGGGGCGATAGAGAAAATCGGCATCGATTTAATAGACTACAGCTCTGAAGGAAATTGGGCGAAACAAGAGATTTCGCTTTCACCTGGGTGTCCTATCTCTTTTCCATGGCAGAGTTACGGGCACCGGTGATGCTATTCTTCGTCTTATCTCATTCTACAATGATTCATTTGGGATCCTGGCTGAGGATGATCTGACCACTGTGGTAGCATCGCACCGTCGCACCTTGTATTATGCATGTACAATTAAACTATGTTATCTCCAACACGACCGCCAGACACGGGCTTCTACCTGCGACCAAGAACGT
>QLPE01000100.1:0-10161 GCA_003314125.1 Hygrophorus russula | reverse complement strand
CCTCCGCCCCACCCTCCAGCACCCCGCCCACGACCTTCAGCGCCTCCTGCCTAATCGCGGCCCACTCCTTCCCGGCCTCCACGGTCCTCTGCGCCGCCACTAGCATCCAGTTCTCCTCATTCAGCCCGTCGCGATTCAGCATGCTCTTCCGGACCGCGTTTAGCGGGCCGTCGCTGTACGGGCCCCACCCGGACCCGCCGAATATGGTCGTGGGGCCCCCAGCGCGGTACATCCCCAGCGCGCCCGTGCGGTCGGGTTTGGACTGGCCTGCGGCGGCGGCTTTGGCGGCTGCTGCGAGGGCGGCAGCTTCGCTGGAGTAGAGCTGGGGGTCAGGGAGTTCACCGACGAGGTCGCCAGCTTTGAGTCCACGGGCGGTGATCTCCTCGAGCGACTTTTCCTCAAAGTAGTCGTCGTCGACCCACTTTCCGTCTGTGAAGACGTGTCAAACGCGTGTTACTGAGCGTGTGTGGAGAGATACGTGCCTGCGATCATTTTGGCGCCGTGGAGCTTGTAGGCGCTGCGCGCGGTGATGAGGGTGACGTTCCGCGTGCGGAGGTGAGAGCCGAGTTTCCCGGCTGCGATGAGGTATTCTTTCTCTGGTTGCGTAGCGTTGAGTTTGAGGGCGAGGAGGTTGCGCCGGAAGTAGTAGAGGGAGTCGCGGAAACCGGATGTGCGGGCTGCGTCGATGGCGAGCATGTAGACGCGTTCAGGATGCCGATTTGGGAGTGTGAATGTTGTTGCTTTGAACCGCCGGCCTGGGTGTGGTAGTAGTAGAAAGTATAGTAGACTAAGGGGAAGGACTCACCGCTGAGCAGGTTACCTTGCTTGTCAATTTTAGTGTCACCTTTTGGGTCATCGTCTGTAACGAACTCGTCGTTCTCGATGATATACACCTTTCCCTGTATCTTGCGAAAGGGTTTTCCGCCGCCCAACGGGACCTCTTTCTCCTCCTCGACAGGTTCCTCTGTAACACCCTCTTCAGCCACTTCACCGGCCTCGACCTCCGCGGCGCCGTCTTCGTCTCCCCTTTTTGGGAGACGGATGGTTAGTGGACTTCCGATAGCGACTGCACCTCTTGAACCCCGTCCCCGCCCCCTGCCTCTGCCAGTCCCACGGGGCCTTCCTCTCGCTCTCGGTGTTCCCGGGCCAGCACCAGTAGTCAGGCCTCTCCCTCTACCCCTCGGTCGCCCCCGTCCGCGAGAGGAAGGTGTACCTACGCCGATGGTTCCATCTGCCTCATAACCGATGTCCTCGCCGTCGCCCTCACCGTCAACATGATCCTCATCCACGCTCTCGGTGACGTCGTCATCCCTTGGGTCGTCATGATCGGGGTGTGGTGAAAAGTGTTGAGGGTATTGCTCTCGCATGAAATGGTCACCGTCGTTGTCAGTTCGACCTTTGGGCAAACGAGGTTTTATGATAATTTTCGGACCAGAGGGCTTCATTTTGGATGAAAGTGAAGGATTGAAACTCAGTAGTAGTAGTAGTAGTAGCTAACACATAAAACATGTTTTTTTTTTAATTCATTCGATACAGAAATTGTGAATGAGACAAGTCTTGGTTGGTTATTCTGTGAAAAAAAAGGGATTAGGAGAAGATATTGAGAATTAGTTTATACTGACTGGAACGAGCTCTCATTTTTCTTCGTTTGCGTCTAAGTCTTCGAGATCTCTTTTTCTTCCACTTTTCTCTCATAACTAATATATAAAAAATTGTTAGTATGATAACCAATAACATTTGTACTCACTTACTCACTTATTGTAATGAGAGTTATGATTTGATTATATAATACAAATTTAATTATTATTTATAACTGTATATAGATTATGTAATATTTACTCATGTATTCTGAATATTCTTTTTTATTAAAATCTTTAAAAACAAGAAAAATTCAAGATTTAAATTCAAATTTATTAAATTCTTCAGTTTCTTTTTCAACTTGGCCTCTCTTAAACTCTTATAATCCATTATGGTCCCTAAACGACGAAATTTCAGTCATCGCTGCAACTCTCCTCGACAACCGTCATGATCTTGACGGTCCACTTACACCTCACACCTTACAAGCCTTAACCGAACACTCCTCAGACCTACTCTCTTCCATTCTCGCGACAATATACGCACACGTACCGTTCTGTTCAAACAGCATGAAAAACAGAATCGCTCCAGTCTCCTCGGAAGGTGTTCTCGCAATGATATCCTCTACGGGCCTATTCGACGAACAGCAAGTCTCATCTTATCCATCTCTACGCACAACCTGATCCCCCCCCCACAGGATCATCGAGAATGTAGAGCAAAGGCTGCAGGCCATATACGGTCCTCCCAAATCTTCAGGTGCGAGTCTTTTCTTCCGCCACCCGCTCGCTTTCGCTAATACTCTACCCAGCCCTCACAAAAATGCGTGTACGGACGGCAGCGAAACGAAAGCTCGACGACCTCGTCTCTACACACGAGTCCAGCTTCCTCTCATTTCCAATAGTAACCGGTCCCGCACATCGTTAGTCCCTTGTTATCCATAATACAGTGTACTGACATCTCACCCAGGCCCCAAACGTAGCAGTGTAATGCCCAAGCGCAAAAAGGCCAAGCTCAAGTAGCGTAGCGACTAGATAATCACGCCCTGTACTTGAGTTACTCAAACCTTGTACTTCTTCCTGGATCAACTCCCTTGTGAAGCTGTATGATATTAAATCAGCTCCGGTCAAAACTTCTATCGTTGCGCTCTGTCGAGAGCTTGATCAATATTTTCTCTGCCAGCGATAGCGAAAGGTGAATGTCATCGTGATGAGCGTTTGCAAGAAACAGGTTCGAGCCCTCACAGAGATGGCCAAGCTCAGTGCTTATGACCTGTACTTATGACAAAAATGCCTCACCCCAGTCTCCAAGCCACACACGCCCACCTCTCATCCATCCACGATGCCATCGCCGTCTACCAGCCCTTCATCCCCATACACCCCATCCTCGACTCCTCCCTCGATGATCACCAGTGGCTGCACCACGAGACCATCCCTGGCCTCAAGTCCCTCATGGACGCCGTTCGGCGCGATCTGGACGTCCTGGAAAAGGTAGGTCTCCTCTTATCAAACCTAACCCCCCCAGTTTCACTCCCAGTAGTTCCTCGCAGACCCTCGCTGCGCCTCCCTACCACCGCTCTCGACGAATGCACCCTATCTCATCGCCGTCTGGGACCAAGTCCTGTGCGCGCCCCCGCCCGTCACGGCCATCTTCAAGTCCTTCCCCTCGCCTGACACCCCAGGCGCACCCGGCGTGAAAGTAGACGTGGTCGCCGACAACGGGCGGCGGTGGATCAGAGTCAACACGTGAGTCCTACCTCCATTACACATTCCCTCACCTCACCCCATCCCTCAGCATCAAAACCGACCGCATCCTCGCCGAACTCCGTGAAATCGACGGCTACTCTGACGCCTCCGACTCGACTGCCGAACCCGAACCAGACACCTCCCTCCTCCGCCTCGCCCGCTCCCTCCTCTGCGCCGCCGCCGCCCACCCCATCCCAGGCACGTCCCACACCCCACACATCACCATCCGCCTCACCCGTATCGACCCCCATGACCCGCGCATCGCACGCACCCTCCAGCGCCTCACCGATATGGGCATTGACGTGCATCCCGGGCCCGGACCCAGCGAGCAGCAGCAGCAGCAGCATCACCCGCCCGTGCCGCGCACGCCTTTAGCCCCGTCCCCACGCGTGAACCTCGACCTCTCAGCCCTCATCGCGCTCATCTCGGACCACACCCACGCACAGCTACCGCACCCCCCCGAACTCGCGCACGCGCGGTTCCCAGCGCAGCATGGCCCGTCGGCGGACAAGGGCACACACATGCGCGCGCTGGCGGACCAAGCGCTGCGCGAGACGCGCCGGGGGCTGCTGCAAGAGCTCTCCGACCAACTGGCACACGTCCCCAGCGTCGAGTTCTGGACGACCCCGGATGCGCGTGACCGGTGCCTGCATATCGTCGCAACGGTCGGGGGGCCGGGCGAGCGCCGGCGTGCGCATGCGCTGTTCGGCTGTGCGGGGGAGGAGTATTGGCGTGGATCGCGCTATCCAAGGGGGTTCCTCGCGTTCCTCCCCGTCCGCGTGCATGCCTCGGCAGAGCCCGGCGCGCATGGGGGAGCGCGGGTGTCCCCGTTTTGCGGGGCGTTGGCAGATACATGCAGAGCGATCCTCGCGCGTGAGACGGTGCCGCAACCGCAGGGGGAGGACGAAGGGGGCGGACGGGTGCCGCGGGTGAGTGTGGTGAGAGCGAACGCGCGGTTGACGGTGCATACGGTGCAGAGCATGCTGTGGGGCGCGGAGCTGGGGTGGACGACGCTCACGGCGAACAAGGCGAGCGTCAAGGCCATCCTGCGCGAGATGGCGGCGCACGGTCGGGCTGAGGGCGACATTGTCGCTGCGATATGGGTTGTGGAACCAAGGAGTCTGGCAGAGGGCATGCGGGCTGACGACGAACTGCAGGTGGCAAGGTAGCTTTTCTTATTTGTAATAATAGGATTACAAGTGAAGAGCGGTATATATATGAGTATGAGTCCGTCTACACAATATAGAAAGTAAATAGATAGCAGCACTGCTGGGGTAACGTTCCTTGTTATCCAAAATGCGTTAGTATAATGGTCTCCTTTTTACAGCCATACAGCACGACCTATGTCGGCCCCCGTGTAAGAAGCCCTGTCGGCAAGCACTGGGTTGTACGGTGTTCGGGGCGTCGTGGGCGTCTCCACCTCCGTCTGCTGCAGTGCAGCGGGAGACCCCAGGTCCAATTCAGCGTTCGACGCGAGTGGGTCGCTTATCGACTCTGCGGCCGTTGCATACGATGCGGCAGACATCACCGAGCTGGCCCGTGAGACGGAACGGGGGGTTGCAAAGCCCGGTTTGTAAGCGGCGGGCGGGATGAGGCCGAGTGTCGCAGACTTCGACGTCGGGGGCGTGTGTGTCCCGTTGACGGCCTTGGTCGTCGATGCGTGTGCATCTGGCGGGGTGCTGGACGACGAGCCTGCGGATTGTTCTTGGCTCTGGGCAGGCCCGTCTCCATTGCTACTCCCACTCGGAGCAGCGCTATTTTCGGGTGGGGTAGGTGCGTCAGCATCCGACGTCCCTGGTGTGGCCAGCGAGATAGCACTTTCCGACACCCGCGTCTCTCCCGCGTACGGCCCAGAGCTGGACGCATCGAAGCCCGGCGGCGGGCCCAGCTCCTGCCGCGAGGTGGACGCAGCATACGCGATAGCATCCGCCCCATACGGCATGCCGAACCGCGCGAACGTCTCCCGCGAGGAGATCAGCTTTAGCTGCTCCGGCGTCGGGCCCGCTTTCGGGTACGTAAACTCCGTCCGCACGACAGTGTGCGTGAGTGGCGCAGAGATGGAGTTCAGGGAGATGAGCGAGGGCGAGGTCATTTGGTTGGAGTTCATCGTGTTGATGGATCGTTGGCGGGAGATGGTGCGGAACGGGGATAGGCTGAGCATCGAACCGGAGCCGGATTGGGAGGGCCGGTGCCGCGTTCGGGAGGGCGTACGCGTGTCTGGGGTGGCGTGTGGCGTCGATTCGTTCCGGGTGTGTGTGGGGGCGTTGTTGGCGTTGTTGGCGTTGTTGGACGTTGTGTTGCGCGAACGGGGGTCGAGGGCGTTTAGGATGCTCCGGAATCCGGAGGCTCTGCGGGACATCCGCTCCGGGGGAGGTGTCGACGACGGCGGTGCCGTGGGTTCCGGGCTCGTCGCGGGTGGCGTCGCCCCTGTTGCATTCGCATTGGCCCCAACCACCTCGAAATAGGGAGGAGCCTCCCCTCTCGGATCGGCAGCGTCCTCAGAGCTATGTGTTGTGTCAAGACTTCTTCTGATTGACGGATCTTCGCCTGTACTTGGTGTCCCCATATTTGAGAAAGAACCGTGCTGCAAGAGCGGCATGTCGTGGGCTGATAATGGTTCGGGCGGGTACAAGGACGACGCCTGTGAGGTGTTTCGCGAGTGCATGGAGTCCTCGTCCCGTTCGAGGGACGGCATATCGAGCGTCGTTGGCATGACGCTCACGTCCTCCATTTCAGAAGGACCTCTGCGATCTCCACTGGTGAGAAAGGTGCCCAAATCAGTGCTGAAGATACTGGAGCTCACCGGAAGATCACGAGCTCTTCGTCTCCCGGTTCTTTATTATAAGCAGGAAGAGACCTAGTCGAGATTTGACTAGGAGTACGTCTATTTCTCCGGGCGCGCCTGGCTGTGGTGGTAGGGCCCGAGGTTCCCGACGCTGAATCCGGTGTCGTCCCAGCTAGCTGTTCGGCAGTCACCTCCAGAGTGCTACCCTGTATGGCCACGCCAGAGCTCAGGGCTGCCGCAGCGCCCCACTGCAACATGCCGCTCCGCATAGCTCTCCTTTTCCACATTATCGTCAGCCCTACCATTATGAGTAAAACCACGACTATGACTGGGATCTATGCCAAAGGTGAGATACAACGACGTACATCGGAACTAGATAAACGACACGCACCCATACTTGTAAATTCCCACCGCTGCCGTTATTGTTGTTGCCGCTCCTTGCAAGTAATTGACTGCGTACATGCATACGCTCGACAAAGGGACTCGCAAGTGCTGGACTAGAGGAAGCCAGTGAGGCAATTATCATCATCACACGCAGTCTTCTGGCGAAGGACGTGGCCCTCACACGACGCATTGGGTTCGTCAACGTCTCTGGCATGTCGTCGCGTTCATGATGCAAGGCGTTAAACATGGGAAGGCTACAAAATTTCTGAAGAAGGCGATGCCAGGGAGAGCGCCTGCGGCATGTGTGTTCTTGCTGACCTGGAGACCGAAAGGGACCCTGAATAGCCTTAACAAGGAATCTCTCGGCGCAAACACTTTTTTTTTTATATAGTACCAGCCTACTGCTGTATAATACATATACACTTGTACGTCGCACAATAAGCACGGTATGATAGCACACTGCCATCTACAAACGCGTATTGGGACCATACTTACCTTGAAGAAATTTCGCAACTTCACGAGCTGATTGCATCCCATCAGTTTCACTTTCCTAACATGTTCAACTTGAAGCGCCTGCTTACCTAGCTCTCTCGGCGCTTCCTGCGGTATCTGGAACTCACGGCCGCATGATTACGTGAATGACTATTGTAAGACGGTCGCCTTACCAAGTGCCCGGCATCGGGTATAAGGACGTTGGATGAGTTCCGAGGCCTAAGCCACATTCGCTCCTGCGTCATTTCTAGTCCTCCACTAAAATAACGGGTATCAGTTCAGGAACAGCGGCAAATAGTAAAAACATACATGGGAGCCTCCTTACCAGGGATAATCCACCTTAACTCAATTCTCTCGTCCAATTTGTCCATCAACTCCCATACTTCACACGTTGTTGCAGACTGCGCAAAGCATATGGCTTCCTGGACACCCGGCATCTTCAATCTTGCGTTACCATCTGAGTCGAGATATAGCCCGTGCTCGATATAGAGTTTCAGGACATCTGGATCCCACGCAGCGAAGAAAGGAGATTGCTTCAGCAAGCGGCCGGCTTCTTCACTGTTCAGAAACGGGTAAGCCAGATATGGGAACGTTAAAGTCGGCTTTACCGGGATGGCCATGAATCTCGCCGCTGGAGAGCCGCATTTACCCGCTCGGCCACACGGACAGACCCCGGTCTTACTATGACGGGATCTATGAGGATGAGCGAGTCAAAAAGGGTCGGATATGAAATAGCGGCCAATGCGCTATATTATAGGTCTAAGAAAGAGTTGGATGAATATTTGAACACGTTGACGACACACGAAGTACATCCTCCATACGAATGTCCAATAAGAATAGTCTTTCGGTCACTGAACCCGTTGGCCTTTCGACGCTCTGACTCCGCAACGGGTACACGAGACAAGTGGGTTGGAAGAGTCCCAGGCGTGATGGTAGATGGGAGATAGTTGAGCAGGAAATTTAATATATCGCGAGTGTTATCTGACCAATCGACTGCATGATATATGAGAATTTATAAATCTCTTGATGGGGTTCAGTCTCACATATGCCATCAAGATTAGCTGCGTTTAACAGCGCGGCGTCGCCATGATGGACAGACTCCCAGGACCATATTTCATCTATCATCGGTCCGGAGGAAGAGGACAGGAGATGGTGGAGGGTGGGCTCCCATATCTATGGTCGCAGATTTGAGGACGCGCAAATTAATATGAGTACTGGACGTACCTCTTTTGGGAACCCTGTAGCGTGTACAAAGAACAAAGTGACACCTTTTTTTGCCGCCTCTTGCAGGCCCAACCTCATGTAACGATTGAGACAGACCCACAGCAACTTCTTGCTTCCCTGGCCATTCCAGTCCCCCCGTATCTGCTTCTCTCGGCGGCGAAGCAAAAGCTCGGAGTTCTCTCTTGCTATTTCTAGTCTTTCTTGCTTAGTCGCAGATGGATGTGCCGTCTGCGGAACGGGCAAAGCTGGAGAAGTACGAGGGTACGCGGAGGGAATGACATGAGTAGTCAAGTTCCATAGTTGTCCCGGGGCTTTGAAACGAGCCGGTGAGGGGAGACGGGGTAATGGGGGAATTTGCGGTGGTATCTCCAAAGGAACCAATGGTCTAGGATGAAGTGTTGACCATGGAACGGTGACCCTTGGTTTAGGGAGTACCATAGGGTTGAACTGAGGTTAGGGTTTCAGGTTAACTTCGAACAATTCTATGTTATTATGCATCGTTGGCAAGGATCCGCATACAATTTCAAGTAATATTCCTTCGTAGCACAGTAGTGGCGAATCCCTACAGCCACTGTTGCCATGATTCTTTTTCAGCGGTCCGACAGGTTTATCCGTGTAATATACGGTTTAGACCGATGCGTAGGTCCCATCTCGAGGAGGGTCGACTATTCCGCATCAGCCCCCTGAGCTTAACGAATTTTGCTGTGGTGCTGTAGCAGTGTAGGGTCGAAAAGAAAGGTCAGAGATAAGGACTAACTTGTTGAACCAAGGTGGCATCTACAACTTGGCTTGTACGACGGTTCCATCACGATGAAACAATATTCTTGTGGCTGAAACTGGTCTTCTGTTGTCGTCAAAGCCAGTTCAGAACGAGAAAACCTGTCAATTGGGAATTGTTTAGAGCTCGCTTCTCGTGGCGTTCAATTGTTAGGAGTCACCGCCGTTGAGGTAAAGCCCGTTCCTTCTGGCGCTCATTGTGCCACGTTCGAATTCGATCCCACGAGCGGATCGACCGCTTTTTTTTTCATATGATAAGATGGCATGTTCCAGAGTGCATGCAGCAGGGCCGTTCCCGAGATAAATGAAAAGCCTCGTGGTCTTTTATTTCTTCACGGTTGTGGCATGGTGGTGAAAGGCGTTGACTCTAGTCGTCCTACATTTCTCCTCTACAGCTAGACATGGTGTGAACTACGAGCCTGAGTATGAGCCACAGTCGCTGGTCGTGGTCAGTGTTTGAGGGGTGTTTGGTCGTCTAACACAGCACGCGCCTTCCATCTCCTGGCTTGCATTTCACCGGTCTTGATCTTTGACGGTCACTAGACCTCGACAATGTCGGGTAAGGTTCCTCCAACAGGTCCGAGGGCTTTGTTGGGTTCAGTGCAAGTAGCTTCAGCTGCTGCTGGACCTTCGTCTTCGACCTCAACAACTCAGATGACACCGCCGTCTCAATTTTCTTCAACTCTGGCTCAGTCAGCCAAGCGAATAGGCGCTGTTCCCCCAACAGGGCCTCGTAGTCTAACAAATGGCGCGAAAATGGCAAACAGCTCAAGTAGCCCTTCCATGCTCAGAGGCAAAATGTCACCTAAGCATCTTGTCAATGGTCATACCACAAATGTCGCAGGTCCAAGTTCAGCGGGTTCTGGTACAGATATGTCGAGCAGGTTCTCTCAGAAAGGTAAACAAGCAGAAGGCGGGTGGACAAGTTCAAGTGCAGTAAATTATGTTTTCAACTTTTGAGTTTTCGGGACCTCATCCACATATACATTGTAGTCGTGGAACGCCCATTCGCAGGTTAACGGATGGCATGAAACTTCTGCATCAGAGAGCGACGGTCGACTAGTCCCTGTGGCTTCTACTTCTGCCTTGGGTCTGATTTCGGGCGAGGGAGGAGTTCAAGCGCGTCCGTTGATTCGTATTAATATGATAGAGCGAAAATCTCCACCACCTCAACCCTTTTCC
>QLPE01000924.1:0-14771 GCA_003314125.1 Hygrophorus russula | reverse complement strand
GGGTGCGCGGGGGGGGAGGGGGGTCGATTTGATGGGAGAATGCAAGGGTTTTATTTTATTCTATTTTTATTTTTATTTCTTATTTATCTTTATTTATTATATTTTTGGAGATTCGTAGTATAGCAATAGTAATGGAGGATAGCAGGGGACGAAGCGCTCGATGAGCGACGGCTTTCCAGCCAAGTAGGAAAATCAAGCTCTGGGAACCACAGAATTGGCCCCGTTGTAAAGAACAGTGAACACAATGGCGACTCTAGAAAGCAACCCAAGCCGATCTTCCAATACGCACCCGTCCCTACGAACGACCGGAAGGTATTGTTTTGTGGGTTCCTGGGCTACGAGGGGGAGGATGGTGGTGGTAGCACATTTACAAATATGCTAAATTTCTCAGAGTCACAGGTACAGACATCACAATGATAGTAATCGCAAAACGCTCCTTGAAGAGCCAAGGGTGTAGACGAAAAATTAGCGATGGAACGTGTGGTCGCCATGGGGGTACTCGCTCGTCATGGAGGCGTCGGCGGTGCATGGTTGAAGGAATTGGTTGGAGGAACTAGATGTGGGGTATGAACCGAATCCAGTCCATCGAGTTGAATGCCCCGGGAGGGAGCGACCTCAGAGACATGAGTGGAAGGACGAGCAGCGTAAGTCGTGCAAGGATATACAGAGCACCAGCAGGGATGGAAACGATGGTACCAAAAAAATTCCAAAGGTACGTGTTGACGACATTTTGACTTCCCACCCAAACTACCACCCCAAACAAAACCGGTACGGTCGTAACAGAAATAGCAGCGGCCCGCCAGAGGAGTCGCTCCGCGTCAGTCGGAAACTGATAATTCCAAGCAGTGCAGTGGATCGCACCGAAAACTATTCCCACCATCGCAGTCGTAAGCAGATTCAGCTTGGTATCACTGTACCATGGTCCGAATGTCCCTACTCGTCTTGGGTTCGGCTCGTAGCTTTCGCCTCCCAGAATAATGTTGATCAGGAAAATCGGAAAGAAAACAATAGCCTCGAATACTCCTCCTTCCTTCGCCAGTCCTGCAATTGGACGGTAAATCTCTCTCGGGATATCGACCAGTCCCCGAACGAATGCTTTCCATGTACTGTGGCATGTGTCTTTCCATCCCCTTTTCTCTTTCACCACCTCCGCCTCTTCCTCCGCATCCGCCGTCATTTCCCCATCGGCGTAAACTCGTACAGGGGAACTCACGTTGAGGGGCTTATTCCACCAGAGAACATATGTCACAAAGTTCAACACACAGAATGCAGATGTAGCAATCTCCAGCTCCGTCACAGGAAGGTCCTCGACTGCCCGCGCGATACACTGGAGAATGAACCACGTCGTTTGCAGTATCGCGAAAGTTTTCGAGAGTGCGTCTCCTTTACTCTTGTCATTTATTTGCTCCTCCAGTATGCGCATCTTAGTCTTCTTGGGGATAGTATCGACCCCATATAAGTCGATTGTGCGGTCTGGCTGGCCATCCTTATCGCACGTCACAAAACCACCCATGACAACAAAGAACCCATGCGTCTTCGTCCATCCATACGCTAGAAATAAACGGTTGTCAATCAAGCCGCCCTTCAACCACACGACAAGCCTCACTCTCGTTCTCCTTCGCAATCTTGGATGCAAGAACCCGCTGTCGCATCGCCCATCCAGCAAGAAACTCGGGCACAAGCAACACTGCTATCATCGTCCACACACGACGTGTAACTCTCCTGCCCCAACTATCTTCAGGTGCTGGTATGTTAGGATGTACAGAGAGCCAGACGCAAGCGAACAAGGTAAAAAGGCTGCTCCAAATTATGTTCCAGATTGTTCGGCAACTGTGCAAATCGTTACAAGTGGATGGTTCGAAGATGAAGATAGTAGTGCTGTTGGATGAGGTCCCGATTGTGGGGATTATCATGGTGCGTTGTCAAGTTCAGTTCCGACGAAGGCTTCTATCCTTCAAAGGGACCTCGGACCGGCATTATACTTTCATCCATGATCTCTCCAGTCCACCCTATCCCTACTGCATCGTCCGCATCGAGTCTGGCTTCGAGCGACTACCAGGTGGGGAATAGTGGTAGACTTGTAGTGAAGAAACCGTTCATAGGGTCAGGCACAAAGGATGGAGACGGGGGGACAAGTCGCTGGGAAATCGGGGTTGAATTTCGGCCCGTGTTTGCTCGGGGTACCTGATCAATTGCAAAAGCCATTAACAAAAACATTCAGCAGGGAGAAAAAATAACATGCCTAACGGACAGACATTGTTAAAGCCAGCTTCGGTGGTACTGTAAACCACAGTAGGTCCCAATTTGGCGTATTCATTGAATGCAGTCACGTGGACTCGTCCAAATAGTACAAGAAATTGGCAATGGAAAAAGGGGATGTCTCAGCCAACTGATGGAAAACCAAATTTTTGGAACCACAAAATTGGAGATCCGAGCCCATGCTCTCATCAACGACCTGGAGAACAGTGAACGGCACAATAGCCCACTCTATGGCGACTCTAGAATCCAGTCGCAATGAACCTGTGGGTCTTTGTCCATCCATATTCTGGAAATAAACGATTGTCAATCAAGCCCCGCTCTTCAACCACATGACAAGCCTCATTCTCGTTCTCCTTGCATCTAAATTCAGAAATAGAGCTCAGGCAGTTGTTCCAGATCTGAGTGCACACGGGTCACTGTATAGAGTATC
Organism: Hygrophorus russula; assembly: GCA_003314125.1. Lineage (NCBI taxonomy): Eukaryota > Fungi > Basidiomycota > Agaricomycetes > Agaricales > Hygrophoraceae > Hygrophorus > Hygrophorus russula. Next base: position 12,082 of record QLPE01000924.1, on the reverse strand, counting down.
ATCAACTACACTGCTTCAAACCAATCATCACTTCCCAGGTCTTCAAAGCTATTTTCAATCTAGCATCCAATCAATTAACAATTCAATCTTGTATATTAGCATCAAACTCACCCAGTACGCCAAAATACCAGCAATCAAATCGGGCTGAAAAACAGGTTGGACACCAAAGGTGGTTAACTGAACCACAGAGGATTGCTTATAGGAAGCCCCATCATAATCGTCGTTGAGCTTGGCGAGAAGGAAGATCCAATCGCGTCCATTGGTCAGAGCACCACGGAGAACCTTTTTCCTGAGATATTGTAGCACATCGGGAACGTGCGCTAGAAGTTAGGAGGATCTACTTACTGAAGAAGCTTTCCGCATGCATACATCTCACATACTGCCTGAGGAACGTGATCAGAGGGATCGGAAAGCTTGCCTATAACGAAGAAGCCAGATGGCATATGCGACCTGAGGACATGAAGTTGCGGTGATCTCAGAAGAATAGCTTGAGGAAACAATGAACCTGGCAGTTGAGACAAGTCAAGGCAGACTTACCAGCGACGCGTTGACTTGCTACAATAGCAGTGTAGTCTACAAATCCTGAAAGGGTTGACAAACTCGACGGGCTAATAGTAGTGGCTGGAACAACGTGTTCCATGTTGAGAACCATGCGCTTATTTGGAGATAGCATTGCAGATGCGCGGAAGAAGAACGCGTCAATCCACGCACGAGCGCTTGCTTCGGTCTGACAGAGTATGCGAGTAGCAGAAGGATTGACAGATCATTACATACCGTCCTAGGAACGAGATTTTCCAACAAATGTAATTGACGATGCAGGTTCGCGGAAGACCAAAGTTCGCTCTGTCCGAGGGAGGCAGTCGCCGCGATGCGTTCCTCGAAATTGGGTTTCAGATCGATAAAGCCAGTAGACGTAATTTTCAACTTGGCCAAGTGCTCTGAAGTCATACTGGAGAAAGTAAGAGACTGCAGGAGGTGAGTTAATGGAATGCCGTTTTGTAGCTCGGGTCATACCCGAGACCCTTCCAGCTTCGACCCCAACAAAGAGAGCATCGTGTCGACCTGCTGCTCGAAACCCTCCGGAGGGTCTTCCTCCTCCTCGGACTCCTCATAGACAATGGATTTCTTCAGTTTAAGAAGGGAGTTGTAGGCGAGTTGCAATTCCAGCCCACTGAGACCGGAGAGTTTACGCTTCTTAAAGGACATGGTGTTGAATTATGCGAGAGAACGAGAGAGCGCGGGAAGACAACGACGATAAAATTATGTATCAACCTGTATGGTAGATGAAGATGAGAAACGGCGCATAGTTGCGTGATTATGTAATAATGTACCGTCCCAAGTCGGCAACTCCGCCATTTGCCATTCGCTAGGGACCCTCGTCACTTCACGAGTTTTGTGATCAGTAAGATACTCTCTGTACTGAAATATCCACGGAGAAAGCTAGGGACTGCGGGGAACCATTCCTCGTTACAACGCCGTCATACTTCGTCCAAATCCACTATCTGGTTGTCTTTTCCCTGGATAAGTGATCCGAGTGGGAGAATAGGTAGACCATTCCATTTATCGTTTTAAACGGCATAACCATACTGAGGGGCATCAGAAGAGATTTTCTAGACAACCTGAACGAAGTAGATGTGCACTGACGACATGCATGATAAGCGTGAGGTCCTTCTGTGATTACCGAAAGTAAACGCACGGTCTGAGATCTGAGGAGTCGAAAGCGAACCTGAAACATTGGCTTCTCAACACTACTACCACTATTGGCATCATCACCATCGTCTTATCATCTCAGCGAGTGCGTTCCCTAAACTTTAACACAGTAACTCGGCACCAGGGACACAGCACGAAGAGCGAGCAGCATTATATTAGATCCACAGAGCCGCTTTGGAAATCCCCCAAACGTGGTGGACCAGCCCCAAATGATCTACAGTTGCGTCCCGACATCTGGTGAGGCTTCTAGGAAGTACAAAAATCGGGTCATGAGCGCTGCAGAGGGGATACAACTGAGGTACGAGGGTTTAGGCATGGCGCAGCGCGGGTGGAGGGCTGAGGTAATCCCATACTTGCTTTCGCTCTAGTATCTCTCACTCTCACTCGGCCGGTCTTATTCTATCTGCGCAAGCCCTTGCTTGCCCCGGGCCCAGTAGTATGTCAATCCTGGTAATGTACATGCGTTTGTTAGGTTCTGAATTAGGTTCTGAATTAGGCCTAGTTAGTGCTCACGTCTTGTATCTTGATTCCCAGCACATGAGGAAAAGCTACCTTGGGAAAGGTGTCCTGGCGTCTGTGGATGAAGGAGCACAAGCTGGAAAGGTCATAAATGATAGTAGCGAGTCAAAGGCGGGCACTGTATTTTTGACGCTTAAATTCTTCTAAATTAGGATGAGCCTCGTGCAAGGTAGATGCCGGAGCTCAACATGATAATCCCCACATTGTCCAACAGCTCTGCCATCTTCATCTTCGAACCATCCACTTGTAATGATTTGCATGGTTGCCGAACAATATGGAACATAATTTGGGGCAGTCTTTTTACCTTATTCGCCTGCATCTGGCTATCAGTCCATCCTAATATACCAGCACCTGAAGATACATGGGGTACAAGAGTTACACGTCGTGTGTGGACGATGATAGCAGCATTGCTTGCACCTGAGCTTCTTGTTGGATGGGCGATGCGACCGCGGGTTCTTGCATCCCAGATCGCAGAGAAAAACAAGCGTGAGGCTTGTCATATAAATGAATACGTAACTTGGTTGACAACCATGTGTTTCTAGAGTGTGGATGGACAAAGACCCATGGGTTCTTTGTTGTTATGGGCGGTTTCATGAAGTGTAAGAAGGGTGGCCTACCAAACTGCACAGTTCCATTTTATGAGGCCGACACTATCCCCAAGAAGACCAAAAGGTGCATACTAGAAGAGCAAATAAATGACAAAAGCAAAGGGGACGCACTCTCGAAAACTTTCGCAATACTCCAAACGACATGGTTCATTCTCCAGTGTATCTCCCGGGCAGTCGAGGACCTTCCTGTGACAGAACTTGAGATTGCTACAACCGCGTTCTGTGTATTGAACTTTGTGACATATATCCTCTGGTGGAATAAGCCCCTCAACGTGAGATGCCCTGTACGATTTTACGCCAACGGGGAAATGACAGAGGAGGCAGATGAAGAGGTAGCGGAGAAAGAGAAAGAGGGATGGATTGACGCATGCCGCAGTACATGGAACGAATTCAAGCGAGGACTGGCTGATATCCCAAAGGGCATTCGTCGTCCAATTGCAGCAATAGTGGAGAAAAATAGCGTGTTCATGACTACTTTATTCTTTCCCGTTTACCTGATCGGCGTTATTCTAAGCGGCGAAAGCTACGAGTCGAACCCAAGACAAGTGGGAACATTTGGTCCACCATATAACGATACCTGGTTGGATGTGATTACGAGCGCAGTTGTTGGAATAGTTTTCGGTGCGATCCACTGCATTGCTTGGAATTATCAGTTTCCATCTCGCACGGAACAACTCCTCTGGCGGGTCGCTGCTATCTCTGTTACAACCGTACCAGTTTTGATTGCGGTGGTAATTTGCCTTAGTTCTCATGGCAATAGACTCATTTGGTCATTTCTCGTCCCCATCATTTCCATTGCCGCATGTGCTCTGTATGTCCTTGCCCGACTTACGCTGCTCGTCCTTCCACTCATGTCACTGAGGTCCCTCCCTCCCGGAGCGTTTAACTCAGTGAAGTGGATTCGGTTTATACCCCATATCTAGTCCCTCCCTCGCTAGCCCCACACCCTATTACGATCCTCCAACCGATTCCCGTCGCATCTCCCAACTATTGTCAACTCGTGCCGCCAACGCCTCCACCCAACCATGCCAAATGGGCCGTTAATACCCCACATGGTGACCACCGCGTTTCGTCACTAATTTTATATCCACACCTTTCCCTACCCCCCCCCTTCCCAAAGGGTTACCCGGTAGTGTATTATGGCCACTATCATTGCGGTGCTGTAGTCTGGACAATGTATTCTTACACTTGCGCCTATGGCTCAGAGAACATATTCGTGTTACCCACACTGCATTCTGATGTTAGGTTCGGGGAGGCATACGTGTCATCCTCCTCTCATAGCCCGCACAGAACATTGTCATCCAGTCGTTTGTGGGGACGGGTGCGTATTCGATTCCCATTCGTTTTTCGCAAGAGTTGATAATCTGGTATCTCTAGGTAGAAGGGAGCCCATGTTGTCAAAACGTTCCACGACTCTCGGCCTGGCATCCCTTGCGGGGGTTGCACCATGTTGTTGTGTCGTTTCCATCTGAGTCCACTGCCGTTATTTTGCCTTCACGAGACGTTTACACCACCGTTTTTGGCAGATGTCGTGCTAGCCCGGTAATATCCCGTTGCCTCGGGGGCCAACTCTTTGTCAATAAGTAAACTCACCAATCACAACCAGCGCATCCAACGTCGTAAAGCCAGCCTGGGTCTTCCGAACAGAGCCCATGATGTGTGTCATAGTGCATTCTCACTTGTCGTGTTACCATCAGAACCGACCCAACTTTTGACGCTAAATTTGAATAACCTACACTTGCGAATCTAACATACGGTCAGCCGTCCCATCACCGCCACCAAACCCTCCTTCAGATCAAGATGAGCGAAATCAGCACCCGTGAAGAATCCGCCCTTTGGCCTCGTTCCCGCGTAACCGAGCGCACGTTCGATGCACACGCCAGCCCCGCTCGTATGCAAGACACCCGCGATCGTGCAGTGAATTCGGATGAATAGTGGACTGGGTGAGCTGATGCGTGTGGTCCCGGGGTGGAGGGTAAGGACATGTGAGTGACGTTGGGGGTCGAAGTGATGATCATGATCTTGCGCGTGGATACGCCGGTCTACTCAGAACTTGTGAATAAAAACGCCTAACTGGCCGTTCACTTCAATAGTACGTGCAAGTGCCTGCGCCTGTGCAGTGGATCGCAACACGACAGTGTGATAGAGCATTGGCGTGCCACACGAAGCCATCTCTTGCACACAGTGAGGATGAATGGGTTAACCCGAAAGGAGAATCAAGGTCATCGGATGAAAACTTGCTGTCGGGTACCTGTAGGACAAGTGCCAATATTTCTTTTAAACTGCTTCATTTCGACAGCTTGAGCACTCAGAGGCAACTATTTGCATTTACTTATATCTGTTTACGCGTTATTACTTGCTTGTCTAATACTGTTCCGTATCATTTTCTACACACTACTCTAGAAGTCTGTGTGATAAGGGCTGCGTGTGGAGTAGCGAAAATGAGATATCGATTTTAGAGCTGTCGAAAAGGTGTGTCTTACATTGTACTGAGCCTGTGGGATCACCGAGCTTAGATCAGAGGACCGTACGTCGGCCAGCGAAGTGAGAACACACACCTGGATCACCTGGATCGCCAGTTAGCCACAGATCTGGCCGTTGGGGCAGCACCCAGACGACGCAGAAGCCGAGCACGCAAAGCTAGACTACTCAGTTAGAAAAAGATTTGTTCAACATAATATGTTCGTCTCACCCTGCGCCGCAGCAGTAGGATTCGGAACCAAGCGGAGCTGCGCAAGACCACTTCAGCATAAAGAACAAGAAACAGTTGGTGTCTACGCACCGGTGCAGCATGATCCGCCACTAGGGCAGCAGAGGTTGTTCGAGCATGGAACATTATGCCCAGCATCGCATGCTCCCGGGTTAGTGGCTTGGACCACGACAGCAAGAGCTCCGAACAAAGACACAAGAGCGGTAAGTTGAAGACGCATTGTGGAATAGGTTGTTTTGTGAAGACTTCATACCAGTATTGCAGAGCATTTATACGTTTCTTGACCCAGAAGAGTAGCCATGACCACCGTGACAACATCCTCCCGGACTCCTGAAGTAGCGTTGTCACCGCTTGGCTTGGCTTGGCCACAGCTCAGGTTCTGTGGCTTTTCTGCTTCATTGCTGGGCCACGTGAAAATGAGAGGGGCTTAGCATTGAGCCGCTCGTCCGTTGCTAGCAACTTTGCAGCCAAGCGGTGACAACACTAGGACCAAGCCCACAACTCGAGTGTAAGTCCATCAGACGGATCGTCATTACTTTTTTCCAAGTCCTCGATGTGGTTGATAGGGATACTGATCATGATCATTGATCAACATCAGCCACTATTCGGAGGAAATGGCAGCGCTAGGGGATGATGCAAAACTAGTAAATCTCCGGTCCCATGCGACCACTTGGCTATCCCACCTGCTTCGTCTGTGTGTAGCACTTCTCAAGTCCCTTTTACTATAATTAACATATTTTAGTAAAAGGCCAATAGCCCCGTCACATACACGAGTACCCATCACCCTCAGAGTTCACTGGAAATGGACCTCACGAGTCGCGTGCAGAAGCTTTCAATGACAATGTATGCTTCGGGAACCAATTCTCTATTAATACCAAGCTGACGGATGCCCAGATGCTCGAGCGTGATGGCTAGTCACTGGCCGCTAAGATGGACAGCACCCCCGAATGCCAGACAATGAACTTTGCCTCGATCTACAAGCAAGCCATATACTTTGTCGTGCCATCGCCATATTCAAGGGCGTCAATGACAAAACTGACAAAGCAGTACTTCCTTGCCAAAAAGCCCACGGGCTTCCGCGGGCCGAGGTGCCAAATAGTGACTTTTACCGACCACAGCCATGACTTCGACGATCCCCCACTCCAGGGCTGCGTGTACACATGACAGGGTTCAGCCCACCCAAACCATTATTCATCCGAATTCACTGCGCGATCGCGGGTGTCCTGCATACGAACGGGACTAGCGAGTGCATTGACCCCGCGCTCGGTTACGTGGATACGAGGCCATAGGGCGCATTTTCACGGGTGCTCATTTTGCTCATTTCGATCTGGAGGAGGATTTGGTGGCGATGATGGGACAGGTGGCCGTACGTTAGATTCACGAGTATAGGTTATTCACATTCGACGTCTGGTTAAGAGTTCCACTCACCTAGAAATACCAGGTCATCAACTCTTGCGGAAAAAATCGAATGAGATTCAAATACGCACCCGTCCCTACGAACAACCGGAAGGTATTGTTTTGTGGGTTGCTGGGCTATGATGGGCGGGTGATGACATACACGTTGTCTTCGAACTTAACATCAGAATGCAGCGTGGGTAGTATTTACATGCGAATATGCTAATAGGTACAAGTAATATATTCAGACAACAGTATCACAATGAGGCGGTAAATCGCTACCGGGTAACCCTTTGGAGACATAGGGAAGGGTGTAGACGAGAAATTAGTGATGAAACGCGGTGGTCGCTTTGAGATGGTCATTTGGGATGGTTGGGTGCAGGCGTTGGCAGTATGGATTGACAATGGTTGAGAGGTATGATGGGAATAGGAGAATGTAATGGGACGTGGTTAGTGAGATGGGAGGAACTAGATGTGGGGTATGAATCGAATCCAGTTCACTGAGTTGAATACTCCGGGAGGGAGCGACCTCAGAGACATGAGTGGAAGGATAAGCAATGTAAACCGGGCGAGGAAATACAAAACACCAGCAGGGATGAGAGTGAAGAAAGTGAGAAATTTCTGAATAGATGTGTCTAGACGTCCGACCCAAAATACCATTGCAAACAAAATTGGTACAGTTGTAACAGAGATAGCAGCAACCCCCCAAAGGAGTTGTTCCGTGTCAGTTGGAAACTGATAATTCCAAGCAGTGCAGTGGATCGCACCGAAAACTGTTCCAACTGCTGCGCTCATAATCGCATCCAAATTGGTATCATCGTATTCTGGACCGAATGTTCCTACTCGTCTTGGGTTTGACTCGTGGCTTTCGCCACTTAGAATAATGTTGATCAGGTGAACTGGAAAGCCAACAACAGCCTCGAATACTCCTTCTTCCTTCGCCAATCCTGCAATTGGACGATAGATCTCTTTCGGGATATCGGCCAGCCCTCGAACGAAAGTCTTCCATGTATTGCAGCATGTGTCCTTCCATCTTCTTTTCTCTTTCACTGCTTCCGCCTCTTCCTCCGCCTCTTCTGTCATTTCCCCGTCGGCGTAAATTCGCAAAGGGGAACTCACGTTGAGAGGCTTATTCCACCAGATAACATATGTCGCAAAGTTCAATGCACAGAACGCGGTTGTAGCAATCTCGAGCTCCGTCACAGGAAGGCCCTCGACTGCACGGGAGATACATTGGAGAATGAACCACGTCGTTTGGAGTATCGCGAAAGTTTTCGAGAACGCGTCCCCTTTGCTCCTAGCCATGATGTCCTCTACTAATGTGCCCCTTTTAGTCTTCTTGGGGATAGTGTCAACGTTATCAAATCGGACTGTGCGGATTGGGCCATCCTTATTACACTCCATGAAACCGCCCATGACGACAAAGAATCCGTGCGTCTTCGTCCATCGGTACTCTAGAAATAAACTGTTGTCAATCAAGGCCGCTCTTCAACCACATGACAAGCCTCACTCTCGTTCTCCTTCGCAATCTTGGACGCAAGAATCTGTTGTCGCATCGCCCATCCGACAAGAAATTCAGGTACAAGCAACACTACTATCATCGTCCACACACGACGTGTAACTCTCATGCCCCATGTATCTTCAGGTGCTGGTATGTTAGGATGTACAGAGAGCCAGGCGCAAGCGAACAAGGTGAAAAGACTACTCCAAATTATGTTCCAGATCGTTCGGCAATCGTGCAGGTCATTACAAGAGGACGATTTGAAGATGAGGATAGAAGTGCTATTGGACAATGTTTTGACTGTGGGAATTATCATGGTGCGTTGTCAAGTTTAGTTCAAACGTCTACATTGCACGAGGCTTACTTGACGTCATCCTAATCCGAGCGTCTGGATAATATCTCAAACGGACCGCCTCGGACCGGCATTTTACTGTCATCCACGACGTGTCCCTTCATCGACAGACGCCAGGACACCTGTCCTGAAGTAGACTTTCCTCATGTACTGGAAATCAAGATAAAAAAGACGTGTCCAGACCCCATTTAGAACCCGATGCAGCCTAACGAACGCACATACTCTTCCAGGATTATGACCTGAGGATGGTAAATCGTGTGGAGATGGTGGCCTGAGAAAGAGGACGAAGTGGCCATCAGCAACAGGGATGTTCACTTCATCTCTCGCAACGAATGCCAGTCTGAGAAGAGTTGTGGAACGTTTCGATAGCATGACGACCGGATAGGAGCTCCATTCATCTAGAGATATCAGAATGAAGCCAGGTTATCAATTCTTATGAATAAAAACTCGAATGGGATTCGAATACACACCTCCCTACTTCAGCCCGCCAGACCCGTGCCCTTACACCCAATCCTATCCCCCTTCCACAACGTACTTGACCCGATTTTCCTAAAATGCTCTGAGCTGACTACGTCTGCACCCTCGTCTGAATTTCATTTCGAGTGGGAGAGCCAAGTGGTCGCTAGAGATTGGAAATCGTGTTAGTATACCGCCATCATTATAATTTTTGCTACTCACCAACCATGGAATGCACATATGGTGCACTCCAACGTATCCTCTAGCGAGTGATCTATTTCCTGCTGAGTTTTGGAACCTCCGTAATGCTTTCCATTGTTTTTCAGATCGTTGAAGTTGAGTTTATGATCTGAGTTTAAAAATTAGTTAGTTCGTTCAACTTGAAATATTTTGTAAGTACACAACCGTCTTTAGATTGTAACTAACAAACAACTAATCCGTCTTCTTCCCAGTGCTCCAAATACGTGCAAGGACTCTATCTTCGCACATTTGCTTAGCTCACAGACGGTGCGCCACTGCGCCAGTATTATCGTGTAGCCACCACGTTCATCCTCTGTCCCATCGGTGCACACCTACTAGACTTTACCACCACCTATCGCCCCTTTGTCAGTCACATGGCTATCATGTTCACCTATACATGTGTTAATACAACGACAAGGCCCAGATAAATGCAACTTCAACGGCCACCTCAGCAACTTGGGCTACACAAAGGCGCTCGATGCCGCAGGACGGTTCAAACTCGCGACCGCTTCGTTCCAGCTATTCTTCTCTACACGCACTTCGTAATGCTGCCCCGCCCAGGCTCAGACGCGCACGCACGAGCACAGAGAATTACGGTGCGACGGTGCGTTCCATCTTGCAGTGCTGCTTCAAACACTGGACAGCACCCCAAAATCCCAGATAATGAACTTGGCCTCAATCTACAAGCAGGTCATATACTCCGTCGTGCTGTCGCCGTGTCCAGGGGCGTCAACAACAAAAGCGACAAAGCAGTATTTTTTCCTTGCCATTTCCTCTGAATAATGGCTGATGCTGATCACAAATAATATATTTCCGCGCTAACAACATTCCTCCGACATTGTGCCGACCTCCCCTATCAAATATATCGAGGACCTAGAAAAACTAATCGACGATCCGTCTAATGGGATTACACTGGAAGCTGACGCTCACAGCGGTTTTGACAAATTCAGGTCGAGCCTGAAGGAAACACCAGTGAGCTTATCCTCTCACCACACGTTCCTAGCAACTGACCAACAACCAAAAGACTCTGAACCAGTACGCCACCGTGATCTACACAAAAACTCACGGGCTCCCGCGGGCCGAGGCGGGCAAAATATTGACTTTCACCGACCACAGCCACGACTTTGACGATCGACCGCACGCAGAGATCAGCCCACCCAATCCACTGTTCATCCGAATTCACTGAGCGATCGCGGGTGTCCTACACACCAGCGGGGCTGGCGAGTGCATCGAACGCGTGCTCGGTTACGCGGGATCGAGACCAAAAGGCGCGTTTTTCACAGGTGCTGATTTCGCTCATCTCGATCTGAGGGAGGATTTGGTGGCGATGATGAGACGGGTAGCCATACGTTAGATTCGCGAGTATAGGTTGTTCAAATTTGTCGTCAAATGTTATGTCAGTTCTGATGGTAACACAATAGCAAGAATGCTCCATGACACGCACGGCCCCTGTTTTCATCGAATGGGGTGTTTATGGCAACCTCTCATGCTCCTGGAGCTAATACTGGCACGACTTTTTCCAAGATCCGGAACGACTGTGGCGACACAGACGGTGAGGGTACATGATTTGGGCAATGAAACTCGTAACATTCCAGTTAAGCAGTCTAGGATTGACTGTCTTGGCTGGGATGGAATCGTATTCTTCCCCTGTACAGCCTCTTTGGTGTTGCGTTTCTACAATTGCTCTTGTACACATCTCCAATAATCTATGTTCGTCTCCGTTTTCTTCACTGTTCCCATTGACAATTGATCACAATCGACTGGAATTAGTATGACTATGAGGGGAGGATGATGACATGTACGTTGTCTTCATCGCAGAACCCAACATCAAACCGCAGCGACAGCAGCGTGGGTAGGGCATTTACACGTGAATATGCTAAAGTTCTCCAAGTCATGGATAAGTAATAACTACAGCAATGATAGTGACCGTAAAACGCTACCAGATACCTCTTTGGGGAGGAACTAGATGTGGGGTATAAACCGAATCCAGTTCACTGAGTTGAACGCTCCAAGAGGGAGAGATCTCAGAGACATGAGTGGAAGGACGAGCAGCGTAAGTCGGGCAAAGACATACAGAGCACCTGCAGGGATGAAAATTATGGTACTGAGAAATTTCCAGACGGATGTGGTGACTTGAGTCCCGACCCAAACTGCCACAGTTATGAAAACTGGTACGGTTGTAACAGAGATAGCAGCGACCCTCCAGAGGAGTTGTTCCGTGTTAGTTGGAAACTGATAATTCCAAGCAGTGCAGTGGATCGCACCGAAAACTGTTCCGACCACTGCACTCGTAAGCAGACTTAACTTCAAGTTGATATCTTTGCACCATGGACCGAATGTTCCTACTCGTCTTGGGTTCGACTCGTAGCTTTCGCCTTGTAGGACAATAAGGACCAGGCCAAGTGGAAAGCCAACAATGGTTGACAACACTCCATCTTCCTCCTGCAATTGGACGATAAATTTCTTTCGGGATATCGACCAGTCCTTGAATGAATGCCTTCCATATACTGCGGCATGTGTCTTTCCATCCCCTTTTCTCTTTCACCGCCTCCGCCTCTTCCTCTGCATCCTCTGTCATTTCCCCATCGGCG